>CAUYTI010085162.1:0-41485 GCA_963575145.1 Galago senegalensis
AACAATGGTGGTCGAATTCTAACAACTGATCAACAACAGAAATTTGATAAGCAGTTCTTGATAATCAGTTCTCAACAATTATTTGTTATTATTAAAGTTTAACATTATAAAATTAACAAAAATAATATAAAACTCATATCCTGGCAAAATAGCCACATGGCAGTGTTGGGACTAGAATTGCCGCTGAGAGACCACCACACACACGTAAAGACAAAAAGTGCTGTATTTTGCACATATGCCTGGGTCAGTCTTCCCTTCAGCGTGGCTGGAAAAAGGCGACCCCCTAGTGAAGCGAGCTGAAGTTTTTAAAGCGCATAGAGGAATTTCATCAGGTGTTTTGTCGGGCCGGGCTGCTATTGGCTGAACTGTTTATAGTTAGGGACCCTCCGGTGGGGAGGGGGGGCTACTTGTTTGTTCCAGACAGTTTGGCTCCTTCTGAGCTAATTGTCCTTGCCTAGAAGTGAGGTAGGGAACCAGTCTTCTTCTGATACCATTCCACCTGGACGACCTTGCCCAGGAGGGGAGTAGGGAGTTTACATTAGCCTCTTCATTTCCAAATGAAGTTACATTAACCTTTTCAGCAGCCAAAAACCATATATTCCCTTCCATTGTCCTGTGGTTCCCTAGCTTGTCATGCATTCTTTCCAAAAATCAGGACTTTTTAAAAAACACCTCAGAACAAATTGTTAAAAATCAGGATGTGGGACATCTGGTCACCTTACTCAACAGAAGTTTGAATTCTTGAAATCACTAATCTTTGCTAATAGAGGATGGGAACTCCCCCCCCCCCCAATTGCATAGCGATCACTACAGTCACTTATTGTGAATCAGGGGCCAGCAAGGTCTTTATTTCATTGATCGAGCCATCAATTGAGATAGAGTCTTACTCTGTTGCCCAGGCTAGAGTGCTATGGGGTCAGCCTAGATTACAGCAACCTCAAAGTCCTGGTTCAAACAATCCTCTTGGCCAAGCATGTTGATTCATGCCTGTAATCTCAACACTTGGGAGGCTGAGGTGTGTGGACTGCCTGAGCTCACAAGTTCGAGACCAGACTGAGCCAGAGACAGACCCCATCTCTTAAAAAAAAATAGCTGGGCATTGTGGTGGGTGCCTGTAGTCCCAGCTACTTCAGAGGATGAGGCAAGAGAATCATTTGAGCCTAAGAATTTGAGGTTGCTATGAGCTATGATGCTACAGCACTCTACCAAGGGTGACTAAATGAGACTGTCTCAAAAAGAAAAAAAAAATCCTCCTACCTCAGCCTCCTTGAGCAGCTGGGATAGAGGTACCTGCCACAATGCTGGGCTAACTAAAGATTTTTTGAAGAAACTTTGGGGGGGGGAACCTAATTTGACCTCTGAGTCATAAGTTCAGTCTTGTCTCATTAACTGTAATACAAGTGCCTAATGGGAGTGATCCCTAAAATAGATTCCTTTTGTATCTCCCACAGCACTAGGCTTGAGCTATGCTCTCAAAAAACTTTTGCTAAGCCATCAATCTGCTTGTGAATATTATTTTGTATTTACGTTTCACTTCCTTTTGGCAAACATTCATTTGGCAAGCTTGAGCACTCATGCAATCATATGTTATCTGTGAATTTGTCACTGAATCAAATGGATTCTTTGAATTTACCACAAAGGGTAGCTGGAATCTCTCTCTCTCTGCTGATTCCTTAGTCTTGGAGATTTGGAGAATGCATCCACAGACCACTGCGATAAGTGAAAGGGTGGATTTTGTTTATTCATTATTATTAGAGACAAGAGTCTCACCATGTCATGCTCAGTAGAGTGCTATAGTGTCATAGCTCACAGCAACCTCAAACTCTTGGGTTTAAGTGATTCTCTTGCTTCAGCCTCCCAAGTAGCTGGGACTGCAGGTGTCTGCCACAACACCTGGCTATTTTTTGGTTGTAGTTGTTGTTTGGCAGGCCAAGGCTGCATTTGAACCTGCCAGGTCCAGTGTATGTGGGTGGTGCCCTAGCCACCGAGCTACAGGCACTGAGCCTCAATAATGGTATGTCAAATACAATTTATAGGAGTTCATGGGTTGGTACTGATTTCTTGCATTAGGCCCAATAAGCCAAATCAAAACGGGGTTTTAATGCTGAAGTGTTCCACATCACCAACGCAAATTTAAGTTGTTTATCCTATCTTCCAAGAAATTAAGAGATGGAGGGAGAAGGGACAATAGCCAAAACCCAAACAAGCCAGTTTTAGCCAGCATGATAAGGATAGAAAGTATACTTTATACTCTGCTTGAATCTTTTTTTTTGGGGGGGGGACAGAGCCTCAAGCTGTTCCCCTGGGTAGAGGGCTGTGACATCACAGCTCACAGCAACCTCCAACTCCTGGGCTCAAGCAAGTCTCCTGCCTCAGCCTCCCAAGTAGCTGGGACCACAGGCGCCCGCCACAACGCCCAGCGATTTTTTGGTTGGAGCCATCATTGTTGTTTGGCGGGTCCGGGCTGGATTCGAACCTGCCACCTTAGGTGTATGTGGCTGGCGCCTTAGCCACTTGAGCCACAGGCACAGAGCCCTCTGCTCCAATCTTTACAAGGAAAGGAATTTTGAAACAACCAACCTGCTTAGGTTCACAGCAAAGTTGAGTGGAAAGTAGAGTTCATAGACCTAGTCCCCTCCCCCCATGAACAACCTTCCCCACTCAACACCCTGGATACTTATTATTATTATTTTCTTCAGCTTTAGGCCAGGGCCAGGTTTGAACCCACCACCTCTGGCATATGGGGCCGGCACCGTACTCCTTGAGCCACAGGTGGCGCCCCATACTTATTATTCTTAATAAGGGGATTAATAGCATCTGTCATTGCACCTGATTATAACTTCACACTATTTCAACAGCCTTTGAAGAATCACTGACAAATCCTAATCAACGACAGACCGTGGGTCAGGACGCTTGTCTTGCTCTGTCAGCCAGGTAAGGATTTTATTCAGCTATTCTACAGACGGAGGGGCTGAAATACAAGGTGGTTAAGGTTTCTGCAGGCTCCGTTTTCTTTCTACTGGATCTTAAGCTGGAGCGAATCAGTAAATTCTGCGGAGCAGGCCTCGAGAGCCTTTCTGGAACTAGGGCTTTGCGCCTTGGGAGCTCGGAGTTGGAGGAAACCGAAGGGAAAGGAGACGATTTCGTTTTGCGTGACAGCACTTTGGCGCGAGATTGGAAAGGGAAAAAAGAGAATCCGGAGAAGGGCACGTCTGCGTGCGACCACGGGGGCCCGCAGAGCCCGCCTACGAACTGGCTAATTTCTGTCCTTGCTCGGAGCTTCTGGGACTTGTGTAGCCTCTTGTCTTCCGGCCTTCCTCCTTTTCATCTGAACTGAATTTTAGTTGTTTTCTCTTCCCACTTCCAGACCACAGCATTTGATGTAAATCTAGCACTTCCAAAGGGCCTGGCCCCTGGCGACCGGAAGTAATGGGCGCATCTCGGGTTGCCACGTGGGCGCCTTTCCCGCGATGCCTTGTGGGAGTTGTAGTTCTGGGGCCAGCGGCGCCACCAGGTGGAAGGAGACCAGATGGGTTTTCTGCTCACCTCCCGGCCCAAAGGCTGGGCGTCTGATCTCTGGGACTTGAGGTCCAAAGAGCTTATCGCTGCTGAAAAGTTTCACGTGATTTTTACCATATACTTTGATATATATGTATATGGTTTATATGTCTATTAGGTTTTCTTCAGTGAGTGTATGTAAATAAAAGTTACTTGCTCTTTTAAAAAACTATTTAAACCCTCCCCCCACCCCTAATGTTGGTATGCTTATATTGACTTCATGCAAAGAGTTCGAAAGGTATAAACTGAAATGGAATGCCTCCTTTCTGTTCCTGCCCTGTTCCTCTGTGAAACAATACTGCTTCTTTTTATTATTTTTTTAAAATTTTATTTAGACAGAGTCTCACTTTGTCGCCCTCTATAGAGTGCATGGAGTTATAGCTCACAGCAACCTCAAACTATTGGGCTCAAGAGATCCTCAAGCCTCAGCCTCCCTAGTAGCTGGGACTACAGGCGCCCGCCACAACACCCGGCCATTTTTCTGCTGGGATTATTATTAGTAGGCCAGGCCTGGTTTGAACTCACCAGCCCTGGTGTATGTGGCTGGCGCCCTAACCACTGACCTACGGGTGCCCAGCTGCCTGCCTCTTTTTAAAGGTAGATAACTCCAGAAAAAATTATAAATGCAAATGGATACTGTATTATTAAAAAATACACAAATAAGGTAACACTGTTCTCTACTTTCTTTTTCCTTATTTCATAGTACGTAGAGATCTTTCTATACTTGCACATAAAGAGCTATCTTACTCTTTTCAAAGGCTGTACAGTGCCGGGTAATTCATCCTGTGATTACCATAATTTATTCATCCACTGCCTTTCTCCACCCCGTTGATGAGCATTTTGGCTGGTTTCATTTTTGCTTTTGTAAACAATGCTGCAGTGATCATCTCGAATATATTTTGGTGTACACCCACAGGCTAAATTTGTGAGACAATTTGCCCAGTCAAGGATATATATAATATATGTATGTGTGTTGATAAATACCATAAAATTGTTGAACTGTACCAATTTACATTCTTATCCAACGGTGTATAAAAGTGTCTTCTTAGGCACTTCTGCTTTTTTCCCCTGACTTTTGCTAATCCGAGCAATGAACAACTTTATTTTCTTTTTATTTGAAGTTTCATAATTATTATTATTATTTTAGGCATAGTCTTACTCAGTCACCCTGGGTAGATTGCATCATATACGACATTCTGTTGCTGTGCATCACAGAACCTCAAACTCTTGGGGTCAAGAGATCCTCTTGCCTCAGCCTCCCAAGTAGCTGGGACCATAGACACCCACCACAATGCTCAGTAGTTTTTCTACCTTTTTTTTTTTGAGACAGAATCTTATTTTGTCACCCTCAGTAGAGTGCTGTGATGGTGTAGATCACAGCAACCTCAAATTCTTGTGCTCAAGCAATCCTCTTGCCTCAGCCTCCCAATTAGCTGGGACTACAGGTGCCCACCACAACACAGGGCTATTTTTTAGAGACACAATTTTGCTCTTGCTTGGACTGGTCTTAAACCCATGAGCTCAAGCAATCTACCTGCCTCAGCCTCCCAGAGTAGCTAGGATTATAGGTGTGAGCCACTATGCCCAGTTTTTCTATTTTTAGTAGTGACTGGGTCTCACTCTTGCTCAGGCTGATCTTAAACTTCTGAGCTCAAGCAGTCCACTCTCCTCAGCCTCCTAGAGTGCTAGGATTACAGGTGTGAGCCACTGTGCCCAGTCTAGTTTCATAATTATTAATAAAGTCACAGTCATATTTGTATTTTATGGTTTTTTTTTTTAAAAAAAAAAAACCAGAATCTCATTCTGTTGCCTGGGCTAGAGTGCCATGACATTAGCCTTGCTCACAGCAACCTCAAACTCTTGGGCTCAAGAAATCCTCTTGCCTTGTCCTCCCTAGCAGCTGGGACTACAAGTGCCACTCCTCCCAGCTAATTTTTCTATTTTTAGTAGAGGTGGCATCTGGTCTTACTCTTGCTCACACTGGTCTTGAACTACAAGGAATCCTCTTGCCTCAGCCTCCCAGAGTTAGGATTACAGCCTCCCAGACCCAGCTTGCATTTTACGTTTATTGGACATTTATATTTCTGAAAGTGGTCATAGTCTTGGTCCCGTTTTCTGTTGGGCTGTTCATCTTTTCCTTATTCATCTGTCTGCACTTGTAAGTTAATGAACTTAGTCTTTTGTTTGTTATGAAATTCCTTTCTTTGGACATTATTTGCCTTCTGGTTTTGCTTTTGTATTTTTTGGTCATACAAATGTGCTTAATTTTTAGATAATCATGCTTTTAGTTTTTTCCTATGACTTCCTACAATTTTCTGCAATTTATTTTGGTATAAGGAGAAGTGACTCTAGCTTTATCATTTTTTCAAAAGATTGTATGATGGACCCCTCAGGATTTTTGTTACCTTTATAGCTAGGGAGAAAAGCCAGTGAACATTAAAAATATATACCTGCTACAAAGTGATGCAACAGGTTCAGGTTAATTAAGGGGAAAAGAGTAGAAATAATTAAATGGAACTCCAACTCCTCAAAATATCTGCTAATCTTGCATTATTGCTTTTTCTGAATAATATGCAAAAAAGGTTCTTTGCTTTTATTAAAATGAATAATAAAAACTTTTCTAATCAATACATAAAAAAAAACACAGGGTAGAATGCTATGCCACTTTTAAAAGAATGGGGCAATTGGCGGCACCTGTGGCTCAGTGAGTACGGCGCCAGCCCCATATACTGAGGGTGGTAGGTTCAAAGCTGGCCCTGGCCAAACTACATCAAAAAGATAGCTGGGTGTTGTGGTGGGCGCCTGTAGTTCCAGCTACTCAGGAGGCTGAGGTAGGACAATTACCTAAGCCCAGGAGTTGGAGGTTGCTGTGAGCTGTGATGCCACACCACTCTACTGAGGGTGACATAGTGCCAAAAAAAAAAAAAAAAAAAGAATGGAGCAATTAAGTGAAAAGGAGAAAAGAACATCAAGAGTCAAAAGAGCAAGTCACTCAGTAGGTCCTCGCTCAGCTATTTCCCGTACAGGAGCTTTATCTGACACCGGCCAGTGAGACGTCCCTGCCACCCAGCTTCTTCCTCAGCTCTTTCTCTCCCTTCTCCTTCAGTTTGCTGGGAGCATGAAAGGAGGACTGGGGATGCCCCAAACCCCTTCTGCCCAGGGCAAGCGCCTCACTGTCTCCTCTCTCTTCTCTCACCCCTTTGGCAAGAAGCAGATGCACATTTGGATGTTTGGATTGGATGCTGCTGGCAAGACAACCATTCTGAATAAACTCAAGTTGGGGGAGAGAATTCCCACCATTCCTACCATTGCTTTAATGTGGAGACAGTAGACTATAAGAACATTAGTTTCACAGTATGGGATGTTGGTGGTCCAGATAAAATTAGGCCTCTCTGGAGGCATTACTTCCAGAATACCCAGGGTCTTATTTTTGTGGTACATAGCAATGATTGTGAAAGAATTCAGGAAAGAGCAGAAGAGCTGCAGAAAATGCTCCAGGAAAATGAGTTGAAAGACGCAGTGCTGCTGCTGCTTTCTGTAAACAAACAGGACTTGCCAAACGCCATGGCCATCAGTGAATGACAGATAAATTAGGTCTTCAGTCTCTTCGTCACAGAACGTGGCATGTTCAAGCCACTTGTGCTACACAAGGAACTGGCCTATATGAGGGACTTGACTGGCTTTCAAAATGTTAAATGAGACTGGATATCTAACCAAGGTAGGGGGACCAGATTTTAACATTGGTAAAGTGGGACAACATGGTGGGGGGGTGGGGATGGGGGCAGGGCCTGACAACAATGCAAACTTTGATAAGCAGTTCTTGATAATCACTTCTCAACAATTATTTGTTATTACTACAGTTTAACATTATAAAATTAACAAAAATAATATAAAACTCATATTCTGGCAAAATAGCCACATGGCAGCCGAAAACCGTATATCCCCTTCCTGTTCTCCCACCCGTTTGTGCATTCTTTCCAAAAACCAGGACTTTTTGGAAATACCACAGGTCATGGGACAAATTTTTAAAAAGCAGGACGTCTGGTCACCCTAAACGAAGGTCATGTTTGTCAGAATTGATCTAGGCTTAATACAACAAAATTAGTTTGCATCTTGGTTACTAAACAGTATCTGGGACTGGTTTGGGCAATATAAACTTATTTTGTTGCCAATTATTATTTACCAAGTATAATGTTGCTATTTAGCAATATGCTTAGTTATGAAGAAATTCTCCTCTTTTGATTTTACCTCCCCTTAGCCTAAATGCCTGGACATAGCTATTGTGAAGCCTTCAAATAAGTCCATTTTGAATGTTTTTCAAGCCCACAACAAGTAATGTTTTAAAGTTATCCCCTTGCTACTTTACTGATACCTTTGTCATTCCTGGGACAGCCTGCTGATTTAAAAATGTAGCATTCTTTCAATTAAAAAATAAATTAAAAAATAAAAAAAAATGTAGCATTCTATTTGTATTTATTTCTCTTTCCTTTGCCAAAAAGATTTTCTAATACTAGTAGCTTGGACCAGCCAGGGAGATGCTCCAAAACACTAGTCAGTTCTCTTGCATTGAGGAATTTATTTTTTCCCCCAATGTTGATTCTTGGCCTCTGTCAGTCAAACTTAACTTTCATGTAATTTCGATTTGGTAGCTAATTATTTCTGTGCTGGTTGCAAAGAGTTCATATTGATATGGTTTTTAATATTCAGCGGATTGTCTTCCTTTATCTTGTATCTTTTTTATGTTGCATGTTGCTTTTGGTATCAGCCTGACTCTGCCCAGTATATGATAGTTCTGCTGGTGTTTCATTGTTATTGGTGAACGTATCTTCATTAGAGTTTTTGGAAAAGTTGTCAAATTCAGTGATTACATTTTCTTCATAACCTATTTGGAATTATTCCTAATAAAATGATAAAACATAAAAAAAGAGAAAGGTTCAAAAGAGCATTGCTGTGGTCTGAATGCATCCCCCCCAAATTTCTGTTGAAATCTAATCCTCATTGTGGTAGTATTAAGAGGTCAAACCTATTGGGAAGTGATTAAGTCATGAGGCAATAGCCTCGAGAATGGAATTAGTGACCTTATAAAAGGTTAAAGATCTGTCAGTGAACACTTTAAAAGCAAAAAGAAAAAAATTAAAAAAAATAAAAGATTAGCCGGGCATGGTGGCTCATGCCTGTAATCCTAGCACTCTGGGAGGCCCAGGCAGGTGTATTGCTTGACCTCCAGAGTTTAAGACCCACCTGAGCAAGAACAAGACTAGGTCTCTAAAAATAGTCAGGTGTTGTAGGGGGCACCTGTAGTCCCAGCTACTCAGGAGGCTGACACAAGAGAATCACTTGAGCCCAAGAATTTGAGGTTCCTATGACCTATGATGCCACAACACTCTACTAAGGGCAACAAAGTGAGACTCTGTCTCAAAAAAAATAATAAAAATAAAGAAAAAAGTTAAAGGGAGCTACCTTGCCCCTTTCATCACGTGAGGCCACAGACACAGCAATAAGGCTTCACACAGAAAGCAAAGAGTGAGCCCTTAGGAAACAGTGAATCTGTTAGCACCTTGATCTTAGACTTCCCAGCCTCCAGAGCTGTCAGAAATAAATTAATAATTTTTTTCTTTTTTTTTTTGAGACAGAGCCTTACTTTGTCCCCCTCAGTAAAGGGCTGTGACATCACAGCTCACAGCAACCTCCAACTCTTGAGCTTAAGCGATTCTCTTGCCTCAGCCTTCCAACTAGCTGGGATTACAGGCACCTGCCACAGGGCCTGACATTTTTTGTTGCAGCTGTCATTGTTGTTTAGCTGGCCTGGGCGGGGCTCAAACCACCAGTCTTGGTGTATGTGGCGGGCACTGTAACCACTGTGCTAGGGGTGCCAAGCCCTTCCTTTCTATTCTTTATTTCTTCTTTTTTTTCTTTGTCACCCCTTGGTAGAATGCCATGGCATCACAGCTTACAGAAACCTCAAACCCTTGGGCTCAAGTGATCTTGCCTCAGCCTCCGGTATAGGTGGGACTACATGCGCTGCCACAACACCTGACTATTTTTAGAGACCTGGTATCGCTCTTGCTCAGGCTGGTCTCAAGCTCCTGAGCTCAGGCGGTCCACCCGCCTAGGCCTCCCAGAATGCTAGGATTACAGGCGTAAGCTACTGCATCTGGCTCAATTTGTGTATTTTACTGACTTTTTTCTTCATTATAGAAGAATAAAATATGTTCATTTTAGCAAGTTGTAGATGAGTAGAGATTAAAATATTAATCAACTGTGACTCAGTATCTAGGAATTCCTTGCTATGTTTTGTGTATATTCTTTCTCGTATTTTATTATTATTCTTTTAGAGACAGGGTCTCACTCTTGGACAGGCTAGAGTTCAGTGTCATGACTGTGGCTCACTGCAGCCTCAAACTCTTGGCCTTAGGCAATCCCTCAATCTCAGCCTCCCAAGTGCTATGATTACAGGTGTGAATGAGTGCTTGGCCTCTTTCTCATATTTTATCAATCATAACAACATATATTCATAACACTGGAATCATCCCACACATACTTTAACATTTTAAATTAGTATTTTTTCACTTTTCAAATTTTTTTTTTTTTTACAGAAGAGGTTTCTATGCTACCCAGGTTGGCATGCAGTGGCTATTCACAGACACTACCATCATGAATTACAACCTGAACTCCTGGGCCTAAGTGATTCTCTGGGGTCAATCACTTCAGCTTCCTGACAGACAACAGAGACTGCCTTAGTGAATTCTTTTTTAAATTTAAAAAAACGAGGTACATTAAAAACAAGACGAGACCAGTTAAATTTATCAAAGTTTATCTGAGCAAGAAAAATGTTCTAGAAGCAAGTACTACGCATTACAGACGGAAGTCAGATCAGCATTCCTCCACTTTCAACATGGCTAAATAGATTTATAACCAAAAAACAGGGACTAACATACAGATACTTCCTGACAGGCGCAGTTCTGGGATTGCTACTTGGGCATCATTTGGCCTGGGATTGGCTGAGGGCTTGGCTGTTATGATTGGCTGAGACTCAGTTGCTTGGTCACAAGGCCATTCTTCCTGGTTAAGTCCCTTGTTTGCATGTCAACCTAGGGTGCTGTTGGCTGTGCATTGAGGCCACTCTGGGCCAGATTTTCTTACCCAAGTGTGGTGGCTGCCTTGAGCCAAACTTAAATAAAAGATATACCCAGTGAAGAACATAACTGTCAGTGCTCTGTGGATTTTTACACAGTACATAATGTTTTTGTAGCTGTTTTATCACTTAACAATGGATCGTGGGCTGGGTGCGGTGGCTCACGCTTGTAATCCTAGCACTCTGGGAGGCCCAGGCAAGTTGATTGCTTGAGCTTATGGGTTCGAGACCAGCCTGAGCAAGAGCGAGACCCACAGCTCTATTAAAAATACATAAAACTGAGGCAAGAGTATTGCTTGAGCCCAAGAGTTGGAGTTTTCTGGGAGCTATGCTGTCGCCATGGCGCTCTACCCAGGGGGACAGCTTGAGACTGTGTCTCAAAAAAAAAAAAAAAAGGAGGTGTGAACATTTCTCGGGTATAAATGAGTTTCTACATCGTTTAAAATGACTACATAATATACTACTATATGTGGACAATTCTTTATATAATTAACGGACAATTTTTTTTTCTCAAAAATGTATTACAACTTTTTTTTTATAATTAAATCATAACTGTGAACAATAATGCATTTATGGGGTACAATGTGCTAGTTTTATATGCCATTTGAAATACAACAAACTGGTTAGCATAGCCTTCACTGTACTTTTTCTTTTCTTTTTTTTTTTTTGAGACAGAGCCTCAAGCTGTCCCCCTGGGTAGAGGGCTGTGGCATCACAGCTCACAGCAACCTCCAACTCTGGGCTCAAGCAAGTCTCCTACTTCAGCCTCCCAAGTAGCTGGGACCACAGGCACCCACCACAACGCCCGGCTATTTTTTGGTTGGAGTCATCATTGTTGTTTGGCTGGCCCTGGATTCAAACCTGCCACCTTAGGTGTATGTGGCTAGTGCCTTAGCCACTTGAGCCACAAGCATTGAGCCTGCACTTTCCTAATTATTGTGTTAAGACATTTATATTCTACACTTAGGAGATTTGACATGTACCCTTGTAAAATGCACCATAGGTGAGGTCCCACCAATTACCCTCCCTCTACCCATCCTCCTCTTTCCCCTCCTCCTCTTTCCCCTTCATCTTGGGCTGTAGTTGGGTTATAGCTTTCATATGGAAGTATGGGTGATTATATTACAACTGTTTTGGTAACAATAACAATCATTATTGCTATATCTTTGCCTGCTTTTTTTTTTTTTTGACACAGAGTCTTTCTCCCTGAAACTTCAAATTCTTGGACTCAAGTAATTTTCTTGTCTCAGCCTCCCAAGCAGCTGGAAAAGCAGGTGCACCCCATCACACCCAGCTAATTTTTTCTACATTTTGTAGAGATGGGAACCTAGCTCTTGCTCAGGCTAGTCTCAAATTCCTGGCCTCAGTAGGTCCTCCTGCTTTGCCTAGCCTTTGTACACATTCTTTTATCGATCTATTTGTTTATTCATTTATTTAATTATTTGAGACAGAGTCTCACTTTGTTGACCTCAGTAAGTGCCCTGGCATCATATCTCATAGCAACCTCAAACTCCTGGGCTCAAGTGATCCTCTTGCCTCAACTTCTGAAGTAGCTGGGACTATAAGTGCCTGCCACAATGCCTGGCTATTGTACACTTTCTTGAATGTAATTTTTGAATAAATCCCTAGGTATACAATTGATTAGATGAAGGTATACTGAGTAAAATCCTATGACTTTTTTTTTCTTGAGATAGAGTCTCACCATGCTGCCCACAGTAGAGTGCTGTGATATCACAGCTCACAGCAACCTCACACTCTTGGGCTTTAAGCGATTCTCTTGCCTCAGCCTCCCATGTAGCTGGGGCTACAGATGCACACCACAATGCCTGGCTATTTTTTTTTTGTTGTAGTTGTCATTTTTGTTTAGCAGGCCCAGTGTATGTGGCTGGAGCCCTAACCACTGAGTACAGGTGCTGAGCCAAAAGGAGACAATTGACTCCCATTTTCTCTTCCTATTATCTCAAATATTTCAGGAATGAGGGTCAGGAATATAGATGGACGTGGCCCAAATTGTTTGGGTTATAAATACCTGTCTCCCAGGTTAATTTGCAAGTTAATCTATTTCTCCCCAATCCATTCATCCTCCCTAGCAAGTGTTTGTTACCTATTCTCTTCAACTTCCTTCATCCCCTCTAAAAGGCATGTATAAAAATATTTGAACTCCATTGGAAAATTGAGTTATAACTCTGTGATTTCCTCCCCGGCATATGTTAAATAAATCTTTTCTCTTATTAATCTGCCTTAATTGTGAGCTGATCTTTCAGCATACTTTCAGGGGAAAGGGAAAGTTTCCTCACCCCTACAATGCCTGTGATCCCAGCACTCTGAGAGGCCAAGGTAGGAGGATGACTTAAGGCCAGGAGTTTGAGATCAGACTGAGCAACATTCTGAGACCCTGTCTCCAAAAATATTTTTTAAACTAATGCATGCAGTGGTGTATGCCTGTAGTCCTAGCTACTCAGGAGGCTGAGTCAGGAGGATAGCTTGAGGATAGCTGGAAGTTAGAGTCATGATCACACCCCACTGCACTCCAGTCTAGGTGAGAGAGCAAGACTCCTCTTATAAAAAACAAACAAATATGCTCGGTGCCTGTGGCTCAAGCAGCTAAGGTGCCAGCCGCATACACCTAAGGTGGTGGGTTTGAATCCAGCCTGGACCCACCAAACGACAATGATGGCTGCAACCAAAAAAATAAAAAATAGCCTGCTGTTGTGGCAGGTGCCTGTAGTCCCAGCCACCTGGGAGGCAGAGGCAGGAGAATCTCTTGAGCCCAGGAGTTGGAGGTTGCTATGAACTGCGATGCCATGGCACTCTACCCAGGGCGACAGCTTGAGGCGCTGTCTCAAAACAAACAAACAAACCAAAAAAACCCTCCAAAACAAATAAACAAACAAACATAACTCCTCTAAACCTGAGTGATTGCTTTACAAAAATGCCTTTCTGGTGGTTGTTTTTCAGCCACCAGAACATCAAAACGCTTGTAGCTCAAGTAGCTAAGGTGCCAGCCACATACACCAGAGTTGGTGGGTTTGAATCCAGCCCAGGCCTGCCAAACAACAATGACAACTACAACCAAAAAATAGCTGGCCATTGTGGCAGGCACCTGTAGACCCAGCTACTTGCGAGGCTGAGGCAAGGGAATTGCTTGAGCCCAGGAGTTGGAGGTTGCTGTGAGCTGTGATGCCACAGCACTCTACCCAGGGCAACAGCTTGAGGCTCTGTCTCAAAAACAAAAACATCAAAACACTGTCAGCCAGGTGAGTTGGCTCATACCTGTAATCTTAGCACTCTGGGAGGCTGAGGCGTTTGATTGCTTGAGCTCACAGGTTCGAGACCAGCCTGAGCAAGTGTGAGACCCTATCTCTAAAAAAATAGCTGGCTGTTGTGGTGGGCACCTGTAGTCCCAGCTATTTGGGAGGCTGAAGCAAGAGAATCCCTTGAGCCCAAGAGTCTGAAGTTGTTGTGAGCTATGATGCTACAGCACTGTACTGAGGGTGACAAAGTAAGACTCTGTCTCAAAAACACAAAACAAAACAAAACAAAAAGAAACACTGTCCTGACTGTTGTCAGGAAGGAGAGTATCTTTGTCCAAATGCTACAAAGGAATATCTGAGGGTGGGTAATTTATAAAGAAAAGGGTTTTATTTGGCTTATGGTCCTGCAAGCTGTACAAGAAGCATGGTACCAGCATCTGCTTGGTGAGGACTTGAGGAAGGCTCCACTGATGACAGAAGGTGAAGGCAGAGTAGGCGTGTCCCAAGGAAGGAGAGAGAGAGGGAGAGAGGGAGGGAGGAGGGGGTGCTCCCGCTCTTTTAAATAACCAGCTCTCGTGAACTCATAGAACAAGAACTTGTTCGTTACTGCCAGAGTGTACCAAGCCATTCATGAGTGATCCGCCCCATGACCAGATGGGGACAAATGGTGGAGGGGACAAATATCCAAACTGTATCAGAGTAAAGGAGCAACATTTTTTTTTCTGGTCCAGGTTGTTTAGTCTTTGAAAGACTTCTCATCATTTGTTGTTGTGGTAATGGTAAAATATCTGTAGTATAATAAAATACTATCAAATTTACCACTTTAACTATTTTTATTTTTATTTTTTTTAGAGACAGAGTCTCACTTTATGGCCCTTGGTAGAGTGCTGTGGCATCCTAGCTCACAGCAACCTCCAACTCCTGGGCTTAGGCGATTCTCTTGCCTCAGCCTCCCGAGTAGGTTGTTACAGTTTGACTGGGGCTGGGTTTGAACCTGCCACCCTCAGGTATATGGGGCTGGTGCCCTATTCAGTGAGCCATAGGTGCTGCCCTTTTTCTTTCTTTCTTATAGAGTCTTGCTCTATTGCCCAGTTAGAAGGCAGTAGCATGATCATAGCGCATCTTAAATGTCTTTTTTTTTTTTTTTTTGAGACAGAGCCTCAAGCTGTCCCCCTGGGTAGAGTGCTGTAGCATCACAGCTCAGAGTAACCTCCAACTCCTGGGCTCAAGTGAGTCTCCTGCCTCCACCTCCCAAGTAGCTGGGACTATAGGCGCCGGCTACAATGCCCAGCTATTTTTTGATTGCAGCCGTCATTGTTGTTTGGCAGGCCTGGGCTGGATTCGAACCTGCCACCTTAGGTATATGTGGCTGGTGCCTTAGCCACTTGAGCCACAGGAGCCGAGCCTCATCTTAAACTTCTATGCTCACCTCCTGGCTCAGCTTCCTGAGTGGTTTGGACTACAGGTGGGTGCCACCCTACTTGGTTTATTTAAATTTTTTTTTTTCCCTAGATGTGGTCTCACTGTGTTGCTCAGGCTGATCTCAAACTACTGGCCTTGAGCAATCCACCCACCTCAGATGAATAACATTTTATTATAAGAATATAATACATTTTGCTTATTCATCCACTGATGGACACTTAAGTTGCTTCTATTTTTTGGCTATTGTGAATAATGCTGCAATGAATATGGGCATATGAATATATTTCTGAGTCTCTTCTTTCAATTCTTTTTTTGTGTTTACCCAAAAGTGTGGTAGTTCTATATTTGCATTTTTTCTTTTTTTTTTTTTTTTGAGACAGAGTCTCATTTTATCGCCCTTGGTAGAGTGGTGTGGCATCACAGCTTACAGCAACCTCCAGCTCTTGGGCTTAGGCCATTCTCTTGCCTCAGCCTCCCAAGTAGGTGGGACAACAGGCATCTACCACAACGCCCCAAACTGCAGAGTCTGACTCTGTCTCAACAAAGAAAAAAAAAGGAATTTTTCATTGATTCCAGTCAAGATTATGCAATGTTCAAGTTGACCTCCAAATACTTCAAGGGATGTGGTAAAACTTCCAAAACAAAATTAATTTTACTTTATTTAAAAATTCTATACAGAACTTTCAGCAAGAGAAAGGTTAGCAAAAGTGGTGCTCTGGAGCCTTTTCTTGTTTCTGTTCAGAAATAAACCTTAAAAAAGCTGCATATAGCTGGACTAGAAGAAAAAGTACTTTTTCCCCAAGGTGATAATTTACAGGGCATTTAAAGTGTTAAGGCGGTTAAAGTTTTGTATCTCTGACCATTCACCTCCTCTAAACCCCAGCCCTCAAATGCATTTCTTACAGCCCAAACGAACTGCAACAAAGAGTAATTGACCCGCGCTAGACCAGACACATTTCTGAGTCCCAGGAGCCAACTCAGGGGAAATGGCACAGGGATGCCACTCAGGTTATCATGTAGTTCTCTTCATTGTCCTATTTTAGTCCTGTGCAGCACAAACAACCATTTTGAACCAACGATCCTGTTTCTTTGCGTGTTTCTTGTCTGTGTTCTTCCATCAGAACTGAGTTTGTGTTGCTTGCCATGCCTTTCCCTACAACAGTGCTGAGCACAAAATAGGTCCTCAATAAATATTTATTGAATGAGTAAATCATCACACAAATGAAAATTTGCTCAGTATATTAGTATATTTGTATAGTATATTATAGTATGCTATAATATAACCCAAATGGATGCAATACTGAATTATAGGTTGGAGGATACCAAAGATTACTACAAGTTACTGGGATGTGATAAGCTATCTTCGGTAAGACAGTGGACAATGCTGTTCTCTTTCGCAACAGTATTTCAAGTTCTTAGTTAAGGTTTTAATTTAAATAAAATGCTAGTCACATTGAACTAAAACCCCAATCTTGTATTATTTTAAAACACTTTAAAATGACTGCTTCCTTGGCTCAGAAAAGTTAAGAATTTAAATGTATGTTGACTCTTTACTTGAATAGTGTCCTATGGTAATTTTATGGAAGCTTCTGGTTAAGAATGTATATTCTGGCTTGTGATCGTACACTATTTAACAATCACTACACTAAAAATAAGTATTTGAAATTTTATTGTACTTCTGATGGCAGTGTTTTATAGTATATATAAACCACGTGTTTATTATGGTAATTCATACTATAATTGAAATGAAAGGTAAGTTTTTCCTAAGTTAGGGATTTCAAAATATTTTAGTATTTTGTACTTTACTATTTTGTCCATTATAGTATGCTATAATGTACTATACAAATATACTATTTGTATATAATAATATATCCAGTAATTTACCACACATCCAAAATAATATATATATTTGTATTTGTACATATCCTGTAGTACAAATATACTATAGCGTATTAGTATATTTGTATTTTAGTATCGTAGTATATTTGCTTATGCTCTTACACTATTTTAAACATTGTGAGATATCTTAAACACTCAGAAGAGCACTCACTACGTTTATCAAACATATCCTCAGATTTTACCTGATTTCAGATTTTACCTGATTTACCTTGCTTCAGATTTTCTCCTGTCTTTTAAAAACAAGATAAAGACAAAAATATAGAAGAGATGGAGAGATGGCTAATGTGAGGAGTTGGTAAAAATGGACAGTCTTTATTGGCCCATTATACAAATGGTTCATCGGCATCAGTTGCATGAACTCAAACTACAGATCCCAGGCAGCCCTGCAAAGCTAGGCAGGCACGTGGCCGGTGCTTTTCTCCTCTGTAAACAACCAATGAGAGGCAGCTCTGACAAAGATCTGGGATGACATCTGGCGTATTGACTGTGTGACCAGTCTGAAAGCTGGTTTTTGCTGTTCGGAACGTGCTTCTGTAGCTCAGATTTAAAGAGGTTTTTCTCCCTGTTAATTCGAAGCTCATCGTGCCTCTTTGTTTCCAAGGGGGGAAAAGCTGGTTTAGTAACCCAAATGGATGCAATACTGAATTATAGGTCGGAGGACACTGAAGATTACTACAAGTTACTGGGATGTGATGAACTATCTTCGGTAAGACGGTGGACAGTGCCGTTCTCTTTCACAACAGTATTTCAAGTTTTTAAATAAGGTTTTAATTTAAATAAAACGCTAGTCACATTGAACTAAAAATCCAATCTTGTAATATTTTAAAGCACTTTAAAATGACTGCTTTCTTGGCTCAGAAAAGTTAAGAATTTAAATGTATGTTGACTCTTTACTTGAATAGCGTCCTGTGGTAATTTTATGAAAGCTTCTGGTTAAATATGTATATTGTGGTTCCTGGCCATACACTATTTCACAATCACTATGCTAAAAATAAATATTTGAAATTTTATTGCCATTTCTGATGGTAGTGCTTCATAGTATGCATAAGCTATGTGTTTATGATGGTAATTCACACTGTAATTGAAATAAAAGGTCAGTTTTTAGTAGGTTAGGGATATCAAAATATTTTATTAAAACATGTACTTTTATGTGAGCAGTTGAATTATAAACCAAAGAAACACCTCTATGTTAATACTTTGAATGTGTGATAAATTTTTTTGGGGGGGTTGCTTCTGAAGTCAGACGTGTGGAAACTATAAGTGTAAAAGTTGTAGAGATTGTGATAAACTATGGAAAAATCATTTAAAATTTTATCTCCAAAGGGTAACACTATTAATATTTTGGTATATCAATCTCCAGTCTTTTCACTCTGCATATTTTTTGAACTCATGTTTGGATATGTTATATATCCTTGTGGATTCCTGCTTTTTATCTGTTAATATTATAAGAACGATTTCTCCAGGCTATTACATTTGGCAAGATTTAATGGTTGCAAAATATTTCATTTTATGATTACCACAACTGAATTATTCTGTTGTTGTTAAATATTTTATTTCCAGTATTTTAAATAATGTTAAGACAAAATGAAATGTATTGTGATTAGTCATCTATTATTAAATCGTGCTATTAAAATATATTTGTATTATGTAATCAATGTATTTTGTTTTAATTAATATATAACAATTAATATTAATGTTTTAAATAGAAGTGTTTTTATATTCTTGTTTTATAAAGGCAGGAATTTATTTATAACATGTAATTAGCTTTGTTTTCAGGATAGGATGCAATATTGGACACATGGGATTAAAATCTCTTTCTTTTTTTTTTAAAGCACTAGAATTTACTAAGACTGTTCAAAGTCTTTTTTTTTGTATTAAATGATAACTATGTACATTAATGCAATTCTGGGGTACAGTGTGGTGTTTTCACATACAATTTGAAATATTTTCATCAAACTGGTTAACATAGCCTTCATGTCATTTTCTTAGTTATTGTGTTAAGACGTTCATATTCTACTCTTAGGAAGATTCACTTGTACCCTTGTAAGATAAAATCTCTTATTTTTACCACACTGTGAGGAAATTATTTCAGATACCTTGAAGTTAAAAAACCAACTCCCCCCACACAGAGAACAGCTTATAATGCTCTTTTGGTTGCATATTTCTTTTCAAGAATAATATCTTACTCTTGTTTATGGTGGTGGTGATTTGCTTATAGCAACTGAGCAAACTTATAATCATTTTTACCACATATGTTATTTGCCTTTCAGATAATGCTTTTACTAAATAATTTTTGAAGGAATAATTTTAAACCAATATAACATAATTAAACTTGATAAGATTAATTTGGATTTTTAAAGATAGGTGCTACGTTATGAAGATCATTAAATTCCCATAATAAATCTCCTGACCCATTTTGTCAGTCTTTGGAAGCCATGCTCTTATCTTTTCAGTTTACAAAAACTGAGGATTAGTTTTGGATAGAGTCACAAAAATTGGCTGTTGATGTGTAACAGTTTCATTTTAGGGTTACCCTTTATCGTCTCAACATTCTTCTGTCTGGATTTGTTTTACTCATCTGTCCATAGCATAAAATATCCAGATAACAATCACTTATTTTTTAATGAAATGACTGTCACAGTTTTGCTACTTCTTTTTATAGGTGTCATTTTCTCTCTTCCTCTTAGAGGTATGTTTCCCGTGAAAAATATTTTTATGACTGTTTTTGTCTGTTTCGTGAGACATTTCCTTGATTTCTATTGGATGAATTTTCTTTACTGCAACTGTGCCTTGATTTGATGCTCTGAAATTAACCAGAACTTTTCCTCCGCAAAAGCAATTTGGCAGTTCTAATTTCAAAGCAATTTGATATTTTGATTTTACTTATAACAATTAAATTGAGACACCCATATAATAGTTTTCCTTTGGTATACAGCTCTTATAATTTAAAGCTTGTGCTGGAAATTAATTAAATTCAAAGTAAAGTCACATATTTTCTAATGGTTCAAGAGCAGTAATTTTGAATCTTTTTCTTCTCAGAGACTTTCTTTTCTTTTCTTTTCTTTTCTTTTTTTTTTTTTTTATAATAAAAGGAGTTTATTGGTGCAGGATACTAGCTTAGGATACAGCAGGCTTCTGGTGAGTGCAGGTCCAGAGGATAAAGATGTCGTCTGGTGTCTGTCTTTTCGCCACCCGGGCAAGCTTCTGCGTCCTAAGTCCTCAGAGACTTTCAGCAAAATCTCCTTCATAAATCAAAAATATAATCATGACAATAAGCGATGAGACTAATTTGCTACTTTACATATGTGACATACATAAATTTTGGAAGGATTCTGTATTATTTTACAGAAAACAACATATCCCTCAATGAAAAGAAATTTGCCAGTATTTGATCTGACGTTAGTCAGCTTTTTCTCTGTATATTGGGTTTTACACAAAGACTCATGCTCTATACAACTCTACATTGGGGGGCAGTGCCTGTGGCTCAAAGGAGTAGGGCCCTGGTCCCACATGCTGGAGGTGGCAGGTTCAAACCCAGCCCTGGCCAAAAACTGCGCCAAAAAAAAAAAAAAAAAATAGACTCTACACTGAAGTTCTTACTGATGTACGCAGTATATGCTAGGGGTGGAAAGCAGCCTCGCTGTTGGATCTGGTTTGTTTTTTAAATATTTGGCCACTATTTCATGAGTAATGATAACAAGACTTCATGACTTCAAGACTTCATGGACTTGAAAATTGAGCACAAACCTGCTAAATGGAAACATCAATTTTTTTTTTCTTATTTCTCTATTTTATTGACTTCAGATGATCTGGGTTCACATCTTAACTCTGCCACTTACTAACTGTGTGACCTTGATAAAATCACTTCAGTTTTCTATGCCTTGGTTTCCTAATTTGCCAATGGGAGTGAATAGTACCCACCTCATAGAGTTGCTGTGGAAATTAAGTAAGACACAATATAAAAAGTACTTTCAACATTGCCTGGCACAGAGTGGTTAAGTTGTTATTATTGTGGCTGTTGTTTTGGCCTCACAGTGACACTGTGGCCTTGGCACTTCGTAAATTTATCCTATCCTAGAGTTTGCACTCTTATTAAGATGTTTTATTTGGACATAATTTTTGATTTACAGAAAAGTTGCAAAAATAATACACAAGAGTTCCTATATACCCTTAACCCAGCTTTATGTTAATATTACACCTAATAGAAGTACAATGTTCAAAACTGGAACATTAACACTGGTAATGTTAATGTCAATGATGTTAATGTTAATGGTTGGTTAACCAGCAACATTTTTTGTAAGCGACCAGGTAGGGTCAGTACTTGGATGAGACATGCATGTACTTAGGAAGCAAATTTTAAGGAGGCACTAACTCTCATGAGTTTCACAAGTATAGAACTTTTGAGAGAGACAGAGGGAGAGAGATCCTCCTTTAACCTAACTGTCCTCCTTGCTTCCTCTGGTGCTGCCCCTGAGATAGCCAATATTTTAGGCTTTGCAGGCCATAGGGTCTCTGTCACAACTACTCAGTTCTACCATTGGAGAAAGCAGCCATAAAATAATAAGTCAGTCAATGATTATGGCTTTCTAACAACAAAGTTTTAACAAAAACAGGCAGTAGCAGTGGGCGAGTCAGTTAATCCCAGATCAAAATTACAAGTCTTATTTAATTTCATCAGTTTTCCTACTAATGTCCTTTTCCTGTTCTGGGCTCCGAGGCAAGATCCCTCATTATGCCCCATTGTCATGTCCCCTGGTCCCCTGCACGCTGACCCTTTCTCTCTCCAACCTTCTTTGTCTTTTGCAACCTGGATGCCTCCATGAGCAGTGATTAATTATTTTGTAGAATGTTCCCCAATTGGGCACTGTCTGATATTTTTTCATAAGATTGAGGTTATGTGTTTGGGGAAGAACATCAGAGAAGTGATGCTCTACCTTTCTCAGTATGTCCTATCGGGGCACGTGATATTGACATGTCTTAGTGACCTTGGTTAAGGTGCTGTCTGTCAATTTCTTCTTCCAGGTTTTTCTGCAGTGGAATTACTATTTTCCCTTTTGTAATTAACAGATATATTGGGGAAGATGCCGTGAACTGTACTGTTTCTCCTCAAACTTTTATCCACTGAGTCTCCCATCCTTTGGTGGATCTTGCTTGTAATAGTTATTGCTATCCTGTTTGCCGAATGGTAACTTTTTATTTTCCTCATTCTTTCTTATTTGGAATTCTTCTGTGGAGAAAAGTTATACTTCTCTTATATTTATTTGCTTATTCAATTTATTTTTATCACTATTGATTAATAGGAAGTTAATTTGGATTATAACCCAAATTAACCCAATAGGAAGTTAATTTGGATTATAATCCAAATACTACCTTATTTATCTTGTGGCTCAAAGGGTTTCTATGGCTTACATTTTAATTATTTATAATTTGATTAGAACGCTTCGGAGGATCTCTTATTTATTTCAGGGATACTGCTAATATCTAGAGTGTTGTGGGGAAGACCAGTTTCTTTTTGTTGTTGTTGCAGTTGTCATTGCTGTTTTAGCTGGCTCAGGCTGGGTTTGAGCCTCCAGGCTCGGTGTATGTGGCCAGCGCCCTACCCACTGAGCTATGGGTGCTGCCCATGGAAAGAGCCAGTGTCAAACTGAGTGAATTGATACTTTGTGCACTAGTTAGGTCACTGGTTAAAATGGATCTTCGCTTCTCTGCAGCACACTCTATAGGGAATGAGTTTCCAGCACTAGAATCAGTTCATTCCTATAATGAATAAACCACGTTTCAGAAAGCTCCTATTACACCACAGTGATGTTACCTGAAGAAGAATATCTGTCAGTATATAATCGAGTATTTCTTGAACACTTACCATTGGGTCAGTACTAGAAGTGATGGGAGGCCAGGTGGGAAACAGCAAAACAAAACAGGAAGGTGAGACGTGGTGCTAGCGTATAAAAAACTTGGTATGCGATTGAGAAGCCAAAGCTAGTACAGAGGAAACAGTCTGAAAACAAGCAGGGGTCCTCAGACTTTTTAAACAGGGGGCCAGTTTACTGTCCCTCAGACCGTTGGAGGGCTGGACTGCGGGTGCTGGGGCGAGTCGGCTGCTAAGAAGGACAGGCAGCGGTGGCAAAAACACCTGCTGGGTCGCATGTGGCCTGTAGGCTGTAGTTTGAGGACACCTGGAAGTACAACAGGAATTAAAGAAAGAATATCTGGAAAGACTTCAGGGAAGAGATGAGTCTTGAAATGGTCTTATAAAAAGGTCTATTAAGGCTCAATGCCTGTAGCACAGTGGTGAGGGCGCCTGCCACATACATCAGAGGTGGCAGGTTCGAACCCCGCCTGGGACAGTGAAACAGCAATGGCAATTACAACAAAAAATAGCCAGGCATTGTGGTGGGCACCTGTAGTCCCAGCTACTTGGGAGGCTGAGGCAAGAGAAGCGCTCAAGCCCAAGAGTTGGAGGTTGCTGTGAGCTGTGATGTCACAGCACTCTACCAAGGGTGACATAGTGAGACTCTGTCTCAAAAAAAAAAAAAAAAAGAGGTCTATTAAATGGTCATAAACAGTTGCATGGACATGACAGAAGGCATTTATGTGGCTGGGGGAATCTGGAGAAGATTTATCCAAGCGGGAATCAGATTAGTCTTCATTGCACGCCAGAGTATTCTCTTCCATAGACCAAAATATCATGTTCTAACAGGCTATGGAAAAGGTAAATTTTCAAGTTTTAAAATTTAAGTTCTGAAATTAAAATATACTCCATAAGGAAAAGTGGAATACAAAGAAAGCACAAAGAAAAATGTTAACCTAAATGTTAAACATTTTTGACTATTACAGTATACATGTTAATTATCAGTGCATATATGCTGTATCTATGTAAATAAATACTTGCATATATGTGTAGACTTATAGTATATTTATTTGTATATATTTTATATATAAAATTTATATTATATGTTTATATATTTTATATATCTATATATTTTTGTGAGTTTGCAGTCAGGCTGTGTGGATTCAGTTCCTGGATTTGCTTCTTTCTACATGTGTGACCTTGGGAAAATTACTTAATTTTCTATATCTTAGTTTCCTAATCTGCAAAATGAGAAAAATAAAAGCACTCAGGCCATAGAGTTGTTATGGGAACCAGATGAGACCCCATATGTAAGGTGCTTAGAACAGCGCCTGGCACTCAATAATCCTAATAATAATTATTATTATCATTATATATATGTTACATAATTCCTCTGAGATAAAACTCTATGGACTTATATTGCATATAATATCTTACCTTTCCTCATAGAAATGTATAAATTTTCTCAGGTTGTTAAAAGTCTTCTACAAGGTGATTTTTTAATGACTGCAAAGTATTCCAGCTTATAGCTTTATTACAATTATCTGTAACAAATATCTATTACTGAACACATAAGTTTTTGTTTAAAATTTATGTTTTATTCATTCAACTTTCTTATTGCTAAATTCTTTTCCCATCTTTAATTATTTCCTCAAATTCCTAGAATGGGAATTGTCAGATCAAAGAGGCTTTTCATATGTTATACATCCTGTCTGCTTTCCAGAAACTTTGCACGTATTTATTATACATCCTCAGCAGGAGAGCCTGAGCGTTCATTTCTATGCGGCCTCAGTAATACTCGCGATTATCATCCTTTGAATGTTTTGATTTATTTGATTACGAGTAAAGTTGAACATTTTGTTTATTCACTGGCCAACAAGACAGACAGGCAGTTTTCCAGATCACTGGACATTGGATTAGGAAGGCAGGGTTCAGTGGACCTTGACTGGAGGGCCTCAGCTGCCTCTGGGCTGCACTTGGCATGGGGTACATGGGGTGGGGAGTCCAGGAGACAAACAGAACGTGTGCAAGACAAGCTAACCCAGTTTACTAGTTTACCCAGAGCCAACTCTACAGGAGGTCTGTGATAAACTTTGGGATGGTTAGAACTATGAAAAGTAAGGAAAAACATACGAACTATTGTGAATTTTACAAACATGAAATTGGCAAAACTCCAGAAAACAAAGAAGAAAAAACAATCACCCATGTAGTACTGCTGAGAATTAACCATTTTGACACATTTGATTTTGTGGACCAATACCAGAAAGTTTTCTAGTGCAATATGGATTAAAAAACAAAAAACAACAACAATAACAATAAAAACCCAAAACTTTCTACTGTAGATAGGTATAATTTTGCCCATTTGTCTTATTTAAAAACCCCAAGGTACATATACATGTATGTATATTAAAAGTGTGAAGGATAGAACCTATTATCTTGGGGGAATAGGGGTAAAAGTCTTTTCCTTTTTATTCTGTAGTGATAGAAATTTTTTAAGCAGACTTTGTGTTTTTGTCAATCAAAAATGCTTATCACTACACTGTAGAATATTTAATATTTTAAAATTTAAAAACAAGTCTACTTTTAAATTATATTTGTTATATAAGTGAGTTATGGTGACTGATGGTTAAAGGATTAGCACCTAGAAAGAAGAAACACATGATTCATTGAAGGTGGTTTTTTTGTTGTTGCAGTTTGGCCAGGGCCAGGTTTGAACTCGCCACCCACCACCCTTGGTATATGGGGCCTGCACCCTACTCACTGAGCCACAGGCACTGCCCTTCATTGCAGTTCTTAACAGGAAGTCTGTTTCTTCCTGTTAGGGTCCTCAATAGAAATGTAACAAGGAAAAGAATAGAATTATTAGTCTGGGCTTTATATATTGCTTTGGGTAGAGTGCCATGGCAACAGCCTAGCAACCTCAAACTCTTGGGCTCGAGTGATCCTCTTGCCTCAGCCTTCTGAGTAGCTGGGCCTATAGGTGTCTTCCACAACACTTGGCTGATTTTTCCATTTTTAGTAGAACATGGTCTCTCTCTTGCTTAGGCTGGTCTTGAACTCCTGCGCTCAAGCAATCCACCCACCTCACCTTCCCAGAGCACTAGGATTACTGGTGTGAGCTATCATGCATAGCCCATATTAGTTTTCTAAGTCTGAAGAATTTGGCCATATAAAACAGTGGTTAAGATTATAGGATTTAAAAAAAAAGAAGAAAAAAAAAGATTATAGGATTTAAAGTCTGACTGCTTACTTAACAGAAAGCTTAGCATTTTTTTTTTTTTTTTGAGGCAGAGTCTTACTATGTCGCCCTCGGTAGAGCGCTGTGGCATCACAGCTTACAGCAACCTCAAACTCTTGGGCTTAAGCAATTCTCTTGCCTCAACCTCCCTAGTAGCGAGGACTATGGGCACCTACTATAACACCTGGCTATTTTTTGTTGCAGGTGTCATTGTTGTTTACTAGGCCCAAGTCGGGTTTGAACCTGCCTGCCTCAGTGTATGTGGCCAGCACCCTAACCACTGAACAACGGGTGCCGAACCAGTGTTTTGGCTTTTTTTGAGACAGAGCTTCACTTTGTCACCCTAGGGAAAGTGCCGTGGCATCATCATAACTAACAGTAACCTCAAACACTTGGGCTCAAGTGATTTTCTTGCCTCAGTCTCTGGAGTAGCTGGGATTACAGGCACTGGCCACATTCCTGCCTGTTTTTAGAGGCGGACCTTGCTTTTGCTCAGGCTGGTCTTGAACTCCTGAACCCAAGCAATCCACTGACCTTGGCCTCCCAGAGTGCTAGGATTATAGGCTTGAGCCACTGCACTTGGCAAAACTCAGCATTTTTATTAACTAGCTGAATGACTTTGGACAAGTTTCATAGCCACTGTTACCAGCTCTTCTTATGGTTAGGCTTTGTGTTAAGTGCTTAATTTATATTATTCATTTGATGTAAAGATACAGAAACCCTAGATACATAGAAATCGCCTAAATGTCATGGAAGAACTGAGATTTGAAACCCAGCGATCAGGTTGTAGTCATATAACCACTGTTGCCTCCTGCTACTGTCATTGCAGTTATGATTATTAAAGCCAAGTCTTAATTCATGATAAGAGGGGTGAGGTGGGTAAGTCAAGTCATATCAAATCCTGGATGGCCCTCAAACCTCATTTTAGTTTGGGCTGGAGTTTCTGTTTTCCTCATCAAAATCTCTAATAAAGCTTCTAACTGTAACAAACTTATTAGGTTTGAATTATGTCCTTTTTCTTTTAATTGCAAAATTCTCTCTCTTTTTTTTTGAGACAGGGTCTCAAGCTGTTGCCCTGAGTAGAGTGCTGTGGTGTCCTAGATCACAGCAACCTCCAACTCTTAGGCTCAAGTGATCTTCTTGCCTCAGTTTTTCCATTTTTTGTAGAGACAGGGTCTTATTTTTGCTTAAGTTGGTCTCGAACTCAGTGAGTTCAAGCAATCCGCCCTCTCAGCCTCCCAGAGTGCTAGAATTATAGGTGTGAGCCACTGCACCTGGCCACAAAATTCTTAATAAAAAAAGATAAGGGTCAAAAGGCAGAAAGAAGGAAGTATATAATGGATAATATATAAATTTTAACGTATAATTTACAACTCAGGGATAGCCATCTCTGAATAATGAATGGTGGTTAAGCATCTTTGAAGAATTCCGATATGTGAACATATATTTTTATATTCTTAGGAGAAAGCTATCTGACCTACTGAATATTTAAATAAATTGAGGCTAGATGAAGTGGCTCATGCCCATAATCCCAGCACTTGGGGAAGCCAAAGCAGGAGGATTGCCTGAGGACAGGAGTTCGAGACCAGCCTGGGCAACATAGTGAAACCCTATCTCTACAAAAATAAAATTATTCAGGCATGATGGCATGTGTCTGTAGTCTCCCTAGTTGCTTAGGAGGCTGAGGGAGGAGGATCATTTGAGACCAGGGGTCCAACATTGCAGTGAGCTGTGAACATATTACTGCTCCCCAGCCTGGGTGACAAAGTGAGACTCTATCTCTAAAAAATAAAATAAAAAAATATGTAGATATGTTGAGCTCACAGGTGTCTTAGGTCATCATTTATGTAAAGTAGCAAGTCAAATTGCTATTGGACTGCTATTTCAATAGGTGCTTTCTATAGATGCTTTCTGAATTTGGTTATTTAGAAAATTCTTATTTTTTTTTTTTGTGACAGAGTTTGACTATGTCACCCTCAGTAGAGTGCTGTGACATCACAGCTCACAGCAACCTCAAACTCTTGGGCTTAAATGATTCTCTTGCCTCAGCCTCCCAAGTAGCTAGGACTACAGGTGCCCACCACAATGCTTGGCTATTTTTGTTTCAGTTGTCATTGTTATTTAGCTGGCTGGGGCCGGGTTCGAACTCGCCACCCTCTGTGTATATGGCTGGCACTGTAACCACTGTGCTATGGGCGCCGAGCCTAGAAAATTATTCCTTAAAAAAAAAAAGAAAGAAAGAAAATTATTTCTTAGAGTAAAAAGTCAAAATAGAAATCTAAGAGTCAAAAAATAAAGAGTTCAGTTAATTGTGGCAGTTTTGGGAGGACTGCTGCCCAGATTCTTCCTTCACACTATTTCAGTTGGATTCCTTCTATTAAACAATGATTTTTTGTTTTAGGTTGAACAAATCCTGGCAGAATTTAAGGTCAGAGCTCTGGAATGTCACCCTGACAAGCATCCTGAAAACTCCAAAGCTGGTAAGAATTAATAATGGCTGTTTCTCAGGAAAATGAATAGCAAATAGAACTAAAAAGCTGTTGAATAGTAACTTAATTTTCTTGTCTCTTATGCTCCAAGTTATTCTTCCACTGGGTGCCAAAGGTTGTTTGTGCACTGGTGGATGGCAGGAGGGGAGAGGCCTGTGTGGGGTCTCTTCTAATAGGAGTCACTTAACATGCTTTTTTCTTCCTGCTGTCATGTGCTGCTTCGTGGTTTGAAGTTTATCCAGTTCATGCATTCTTTCACCAGCTACTGAGTGTTAACCTAACCTAAGTATGTTTGCTGT
Source organism: Galago senegalensis (assembly GCA_963575145.1). Classification (NCBI taxonomy): domain Eukaryota; kingdom Metazoa; phylum Chordata; class Mammalia; order Primates; family Galagidae; genus Galago; species Galago senegalensis. The sequence goes on from CAUYTI010085162.1 coordinate 29,146, forward strand.
CAGGCGTTGTCTGCGTGAGAACCTTGCTGTGATTCTTTTCTTTTGTTGGATGTGAATATATCCACATATTCATCCTTTTGCAGCTTTCCTTTATTGTCATTTAAATACACTTACATTCATCCAAGCTTGGAAAAAATACTAATAAGTCAGTAATCCTTCCACAGCTCGTCTCCCTCCTCTCCCTCCCTCTTTCCTTGGCTTCAGAGCCAAACTTCCTGAAAAAAATGTCCACAGCTGATGTCTCTGCTTTCCTTCTCAGTTTTCCATTTTTCCCGCTCCGATTTCCTTCCCCACCCTGTCTCAGAAATGGCCGAAGACTTTCTGCTTGCCAAATCCAATGGTTACATTTTAGTTCTTACCTCCCTTGAGCCTGCTTTGAAATCTGGCATTCTCCACCACCCTTCCCTTCTTGAAACACTTTTGACTCTCAGCTCTCAGGATCATATGCTTTTGTGGTTTCCCTCCAGCCTTCTCAGGCTCCTCGCTCAGTCTTCTTCATGACTCCTTCTCTGTTGCCCTAAGATTCCCTCCTAAGCTTTCTTTTCGGTTTACCGTCACTCCCCCATGCTTTCTCCCTTGTCCAAGTCTGTGGCTTTAAAGACCAGCTCACTGTTTTGTTGTTGTTGTTGTTTTTGAGACAGAGTTTCACTGTCACCCTGGGAAGAGTGCCATGGCATCATCATAGCTCACAGCAACCTTAAATTCTTGGGCTCAAGTGATCCATCCACTTGCTTCAGCTTCCTGGGACTACAGGCACCCACTACCCCACCTAGCTAATTTTTCTGTTTTTGGTAGAGACAGGGTCTTGCTCTTGCTCACGCTGGTCTTGAACTCCTAAGGTCAAGCAATCCAACTGTCTCAGCCTCCCAGAGTGCTAGGATAGCAGGCATGAGCCATCGTGACGGGCCTGCCAGCTCACTGTTGATGGCTCCCAGATCTATCCTTAACCCAGTTCTTGCTCTTCATTTTCAGAGTAGAGTTTTGACTGATCCTTGGAAATCTCCATTTGAAAACATTTCAGAGTCACACTTTCAAAAAACTAGAGTCGTTATTCTCCTTTCATCCCCTCTAAAATCTTGCTTATTTTTTTCTGTGTTTCCCTATCTCAGTGAAAGACACCAGCATCCATTCCCTAGATCAAGCAGAACCCTTGTCTCCCTCCTTTCCCTCATGTCCACGTCTGGTCAGTTGGCCAGTGCTGTTGATTTTCCTGCCATATCTCTCTCCATTGTATCTGTCCCTCTGTCCTTACTGCCACTACTGTAGGTAAGCCTCCATCATTTCATGCCTGAGTGCTTAAAGCGTTTCTTTAATTGCTTCTCATTTCAGATAGAGATTTTTCTTTTTAATTATTGACAAGTATGTACAAAATGGAACAAAGAGCACTATAGCAGGTCGTGCTATAGTACTACTGACGTAGGTAGCACCTAGCTTAAAACTTTACCAATGCGGTTGAAGTCTCTTGCGTTTTCCTTCTCTGATTTTATCCTCAGGGTAGGTAATATTTTATCTTAAATTTGATGATTATATCTACTATATGTGTAAGAATGTATATGTGATTTTTTTTGTAATGAAAATAACGTACTAAGACTTATCTATAACTCCACATCGCACAAACCCAAATTCTTCTTCATTTTCTTTGAGACAGAGTCTCACTCTGTTGCCCCAGGCTAGAGATGCAGTGGCATCATCATAGCTCAAGTAGCCTCAAACTCCTGGGTTCAAGCGATCCTTCTGCTTCAGCCTCTTTAGTAGCTGGGACTACAGGCACCCACCATAATACCTGGCGATTTTTAGAGACAGGGTGTTGTTCTTGCTCAGGCTGGTCTTGAACTCCTGAGCTCAGGTGATTCACCAGCCTCGGCCTCCCAGAGTGCTGGGATTATAGGCATGAGCTACTGTGTCTGGCTTAACATTTCTTTAGGATGCATATTAACTACCTCACTGATCTGGAGTTAATATTAAGATAGATGTCCCTGCATAAGATTATTAAAATTTGATAAACATGTAAAAAGAACCATCTCCCTTGGTTATTCTTTACCTGGGTTCTTTGCCAGTGAAGCATGACTCTGCGTTGTTTTGTGCCCCTGACAAGCAATTTTTATTCAGGATACATGATGAATCACTGTGCTGTTATTGTCATTTCTAGTTGCCATAGTGATGGGGGTTTTCATGTATGGGCTGCCTCAAGGCTTCTTGTTCCGAGAAACATTGGGCTGTGTAAATATTGTTTAAAATGAAAAGGTACACAGACACCAATATCTTCATTTGTCAGGGGTGCAGTTGATATATGATTCAACCTTTGGGTAGAGATTTTTAAAATCTGTTTAAACATCCATCCATTTATTCAATTGGATCAATACGAGATTCTGAAAATTTAAGAGGTTAATTACACACTTGGAGAAGATTAAGTTACTGCTAAAAATATTTTAAAATTACAAAAAATTCAACTATGGCCAGTGAGGTGACTCACAACTGTAATCCTAGGAGTCTGGGAGGCTGAGTCAGGTGGATTGGTTGAGCTCAGGAGTTTGAAACCAGCCTGAGCAAGAGCAAGACCCCCATCTCCACTAAAAGTAGAAAAACTGAGGCAGTAGAATTGCTTGAGCCCAGGAGTTCGAGGTTGCTGTCTGTGAGCTATGATGATACCATGTCACTCTACCCAGGGCAACAGAGTGAGACTCTGTCTCAAAAAAGACAAAAAAACAATTTAACCAAATACTGAATTTTATCTTGACAGAAACCCAGAATAGAAAGGACAGGTATCAACATGTGTCTCAGGTGGAAAGGCCAGGCTATAGAGGGACTGCAGATAGGAGAAGCTTAACATGGTTATGGATCTTTTTTGGTCCAGTAAATGTCATCTCAACTGTTGCCATGGAAATTACTGATTTGTTAGCATGATGGAGTAATAGATACAAATACAGGCTTGTCTGTATGGAGTTGTTCCCTTCTCCTTCTTCTGAATTAATTGACCTTGGACGAAGCACTCAGAGCCTCAGAATTCTCATAGGTAAAATGGGTAGATGAATAGTACATTGTTTTATGCATCTGTTGTGAAAATTAAGTGAGGTACCCTGCATGTGGGTCGTGCTCACTGGGTGTTGACAATTATGATTCAGTGGCTTTCTTTCCTTGTTTTTATGTAATAGTGGAGATAGAAATTTAACAGAATGGGATAGTTTTCTTTTCGGTAAGTAACCATAGGGTCTTTGTTTTCCTCATAAAAAGTCTAAATCTAAGGCTGTTAGAAACCCCTTCTCCTCTGCAGGTGTAGGGAGTAGGCAGGATTGGTTGGGCTACAGAAATTGTGTCACTAAGCCCGGAAGAGCCTCCATGCTGTAGGCTGGTGCTCAGGCCAGCCTCTTGCACATGATGGTGACTGTTGCAGACCAACACGTTATTAACCTCTCTGTGACCATGAAGAAAGGACGTTTCAGACTAAATTAAGGATCTGTGACACGGTGTTTTTGTTATTGATGTGCAAACTTCAAAAGCATTTGGCTATTTGTAGACAAGTATATTAAAGAACAAATTTCTATGTTAATTGGCATTTTTAATGGCTTAGTGTTTTCCAAATTTAAAATCTCCTTATTTTTTTTCCATTAGACTGAAAATAATATAACAATAATAAGTTATGTTGAAAGGGAAAGTCTACTTTTATCTCTCCCTGCCAGAGAATCGTTATTAATTTTTGTTTTTTGATAGGTGGGTACAAAGTGGTTGGTTACATCTTTTGGTTACATGGACAAATTGTGTAGTGGAGATGTCTAGGTTTTTGGTGCACCCATCACCCAAATAATATACATACATTGAGGAGAACCACTATTAATAGTTGGCGTGTTTTCCTCCAGATTTTTCTCAAAGTGTATTCTGACTTCACATTACTGTTATTATTTCTCAAGTAATTATAAATGGCATACAGTTAAAATGTGGTGATAATAATACAAATTCTACTGTGAAATATGAATTAAAAAAAAAACACCTTTGTATTTTCAAAGTAGACCCAGGAGTTAAATCAGAATATCTCTCAAGAGTTCCAGTATTGGCTGGGTGTGGGGGCTCACACTTATAATCCTAGCACTCTGGGAGGCCGCAGTGGGTGGATTGATTGAGCTCAGGAGTTGGAAACCAGCCTAAGAGTGAGACCCCGTCTCTGCTAAAAATATAAAAACTGAAATAAGAAGGTTGCTCAAGCGCAGGAGAGTGAGGTTGCAGTGAGCTATGATGGGATGGCACTCTATCCAGGGTGACAGAGTGAGACTGTCTCAAAAAACAAAACAGGACAAACAAACAAAAAAAAGATTTCCGGTATTATTTGCTCGTATAAGCTTACAAAATGAGATCTCTTTTTCCAGAACTGGTAAATGTTTATCTTGTGTGACTCATTTGATAATACACTAAAGAACAAATATAAACCGAAACTCGTTTTTATTAAATGTGGTGAAGAGGATGGAACAAAAAAAAAAGTCCACGTTATAGTAAAGATAAAGTCCCTTTTTTTTTCTGCTTATCAGCTGTTGTTGAGGGATTGACATTAGCATAATTCTAAGCCGGCTTCTTTCATTCTGCAAATTCTGGAAAATGAGGCCAACAGCAATGTGCGAAGTGAAGGTGACTCATAGATAAAATCACCAACCTTTACAACCATGGCATGAGTAGTAACTGGCATGTGCATCCTTGGTGATAATTTAATAAGCTTTTTACTCTCAATGGAAAAAGTGATGTCTTATGTATACACGGGACATTGCTATTGCCGTCAGCAACAGGAAGCATTGCTCACTGTATCAAACTGCTGTGGCAAGATGGTTTTATTGGTTTGTTTTCTTGTAACTTTCAAGATCCCCATCTTTAGGGTCTTCCTTTTAATCTATTAACTGCTACCACCTCCAGGGGTGATATCAAAATAGTTAATGGCTTAGAAGGTACCTGTACTGTTCAGCTTTTGAGCAGGGTCCTGGAGGTCCCCTGCTGCATCAGGCAGTATCCCGGGGTGCTAGGGGAACACTCGAAACAGGGATGTTCGGGGGAGAGGGGCTCAGGAACACTAGCTATTGACCAACTTGAGTCTGGAAGTATTTCAGGATTTTCATAATTGGTATGGAGATTTTCTGTAAGTACCAGCTATACATATGCCTTAGCACTTTCTGTTTTAGAGGATCCTGGTTACTTCTCATGAGGTATTTTCAAGCATTATCAGAGAAATTTTAATTGTATTTCCCAATGTTACTATTAAAATATTCCCAATTCATGGAATGTTTTGAGGTTATGTGTCATTTCTTTGGTGCTTGGAACTCAGGGAATAGCACTATGAGAACATGTTTATATTCACTTTAAATAGGACGCATTCATTCATTCATTTGTTCAGTGGATACTATTTTTTTGTTTTGAGATAGACTCTCACTCTGTCACCCTGGGTAGAGTGCTGTGGCATCATAGCTCACAGCAGCCTCAAACTCTTGGGCTCAAGTGATCCTCTTGCCTCAGCCTCCCAAGAAGCTGGGACTATAGGTACCCACCACAATGCCTGCTTAGTCCTTCTATTTTTAGTAGAGATGAGGTCTCATTCTTGCTCAGACGAGTCTTTAACTCCTGAGCTCAAGGGATCCACCTGCCTTAGCCTCCCAGAAGGTTAGGATTACAGGCATGAGCCCCCATGCATGGCTAGGTGAATGCTTTTTGAGCATCTACTATATTGCTCTAGTGCAAGGGATGTAGCAAAGAACAAATCAGATAAACTCTGCCTGTGCAAAGTTGATATTCTGGTAGAAGTGAGAAATCATAAGCAAATAACTCTATAATGTCAAGGAATAAATACTATGAAGAAAAACAAAGTAGAGCAAGGAGATAAAAGAGTGGGGCTAATGGGAGTAGGTCCACCAATAAGGCGGTTCCTGAGCTGGGAAGGAAGTGAGCCATGCGATGCCTGGGATAAAATCCGGGACGAGTGCCAGGGCCCTGAGGCCAGTGTGTGCTTGGTGTGCTAAGGAGCAACCACTATGGCTGGAGCAAAGGGAGATGGGGGAAAAGTAGAAAAGAAATGAGATCAGTGAAGGAAGAAAGGGGTAGAGACCAGCTCTAGTAACCATGGTGAGAATTTTGGATTTTATTCTAAGAGAAATGGGAAGTTCCTGGAAGTTTTAAGCAAAGAAGTAATATTATATGACTTTTCTTTTTCTGAGACAGAGTTTCTGTGTAGAGTACTGTCATAACTCACAGCAACCTCAAACTCCTGGGCTTTCTTGTGATTCTCTTGCTTTGGCCTCCTGAGTAGCTGGGATTACAGGTACCTCAGTGCCTGGCTAGTATCTCTACTAGTAGAGACAGGGTATTGCTCTTCCTCAGGCTGGTCTCAAACTCCTGGGCTCAAGCAGTCCTTCCACTTTGGCCTCTCAGAGTGCTAGGAGTACAGGCGCGAGCCATTGTGCCTGGCTTTCTTTCTTTCTTTCTTTCTTTTTTTTTTTTTTGGAGACAGAGCCTCAAGCTGTCCCCCTGGGTAGAGTGCCTTGGCATTACAGCTCACAGCAACCTCCAACTCCTGGGCTCAAGCGAGTCTCCTGCCTCCGGGCTGGGGATTCGAACCCGCCACCTTAGGTGTACGTGGCTGGCGCCTTAGCCGGTTGAGCTATAGGTGCCGAGCCCCTGGCTTTCTTTTTTTTTGAGACAGTCTTACTCTGTTGCTTGGGCTAGAAAGCCATGGCCTCAGCCTAGCTCACAGCAACCTCAAACTCCTGGGCTCAAGCAGGCCTCCTGCCTCAGCCACCTGAGGAGCTGGAACTGTGGGCACATGCCATAACACCTGGCTTATTTTTCTATTTTTAGTAGAGACAGGGTCTTGCTCTTGCTCAGGCTCGTCTCAAACTCAGTGAGCTCAGGCAATCCACTGCCTCAGCCTCCCAGAGTGCTAGGATTACAGGCGTGAGCTACCCCACCTGGCCATATAACTTATTTTTAAAAAGATCTTTTTGTTAAATAGAAAATAGACTAAGGCAAGGGCAGGGAGGTAAGTGAAGGAGTTACTATAACAATTTAGCTGAATGGAGATGGCAACTTGGACCAGAATGAGGGCAGTGGAGGTGGTGACAAAAGATCAGATCTTGGGTACATTTTGAAGGTAGAGCCAACAGGATTTACTAATGGTCTGAGAGAAAGAGAAGAGTCAGTTGTATTGAAAACTAATGAAGTTTATCCTGATCCCCCAAGAAGAACATCTTAAGGGCAAGATATGGATTGATGAATGATGGAGGAAGAAGTGGGGATTGGAGGACAACGTGCATTACAGGAAGATGGAGGGGGGAGATAAGGTGGTCAAGTGCAGCCTGGAGAGTGCAGGCTGGGAGCCTGGCAGGCTCGAGTTTAAATCATGGCTTCGTCACTTGAAGCTTTGGGACATTGGGCAAGTTACATTAACCTCTCTAGCCTTAGATTCTATAAAATAGGGGTAATAATAATAATATCCACGCCATAAACATTTTGTAAAAGAGAAATGTGATCTGTGCTTATAAATAATAGCTATTGTTATGACAGTGTTTTCTATTCATAATTTTATCTCTGGCCTTTCACAAGTTATTGTCTATGTGTTTTTCAATACAGTTTTAGAATAACTTTATTTCTAAAAGTATCATAGGGTGTGCGTGGTGGCTCATGTCTATAATCTTAGCACTTTGGGAGGCGAAGGCAAGTGGATCGCCTGAGCCGAGGAGATCCAGACCAGCCTAAACTGGCCAGGTGTTGTAGAGGTCTCATGTAGTCCCAGATACGTGGAGGCTGAGGCTAGAGGATTGCTTGAGCACAAGAGTTTGACGTTGCTGTGAGCTATGATGCCACAGTACTCTACTCAGGGTGTCAGAGTGAGACTCTGTCTCAAAAAAAAAAAAAAAAGAAAATTATCATACAGTAAAACTAACTTATTTGGTACATAGTTCTATGAATTTTAACATCTGTATAGATTGGCTAATTACCATTGTAATCATGCTACAAAGCTTCCATCACCTCTATGGATAGTTATTTTTAAACAACAGCTTATTCAGATATAATGCACATACTGCAAAGTTCACCTGTTAAAGTGTAACTTCAGTGGTTTTTAGTGTATTCACAGTGTTGTGCAACCATCACTACTATCTAATTTCATAACATTTCAACACCACAAGAAGAAACCTCGTACTCATTAGCAGTCACTTCCCAGCCCCTGGCAACAACTAATTTGCTTTCTGTCCCTAAAGATTTGTCTATTCTGGATATTTAATATAAAAGAAATGATACAATATGTAGCCTTTTGTCACTGGCTTCTTTCACTTAGCATAATGTTTTCAAGGCTCATGTAGGGTGTATCAATATTTCATTCCTTTTTATGGCTGAGTGATAATTCCTTTATTTGGATATGCCACATTTTGTTTATTCAGTCACAGCTGATGGACATTTGGGTTGTTTCTACTTTTTGGCTAATGAATAATGCTATAAATTTTTAGTGGCCATACGCTTTCACTTCTCATGGGTATATATCCAGGATTGAAATAGTTGGGTCATATGGTAACTCTGTTTAATGTTTTTTTTTCACACTTTTTAAAAATTATATATATATATTTTTTACATATACATGTGTTTATTAGGTTTCCAGTTTTTGCCTTCACAAAATTAAAAAGGCTTAAAATTTAATAACAATAACAATGTTTAAGATAAGGACTAGAAACAAAAGCCTCGTAAAGAACGAATGAACATAAATTCAGAAAAGAAATCAGATGATTGCTGCATCGAAATATTAGGCAATAATAATAATAATAATGCCAAAGAAAGTAACATTTACATTGTCAAATAAGAGTATGTCTATTATAGAATGCTTTGATGCTGAGATTCAGTATGGCGTCATTAGTTAACTTTTTTTTTTTAAGTCTCAAAAAATAGACAACTAATATTTATAAATAAAAGTAAGAGATAATTTAAACTCTGTTTACTGTTTTAAGGAAATGCCAAACTATTTTTCAAAGTGATTACAACATTTTTACATTCCCACTTGTCATGTGTGAGGTTTCCAGTTGCTCCTCATTTTAGCCAACACTTGTTATTATCTATTTATATTTATATTTTTATTTTTTTTGAGACAGACTCTCACTTTGTTGCCCTCGGTAGAGTGCTGTGGAGTCACAGCTCACAGCAACCTCAAACTCAGGCTTAAGTGATTCTCTTGCCTCAGCCTCCCGAGTAGTTGGACTACAGGTGCCCACCATAACACCCGACTATTTTGTTGATGTTGTTGTTGTTGTATTTGTCATTGTTGTTTTAGCTGGCCAGGGCTGGGTTTGAACCCACCACTCTTGGTGTATGTGGCCGGCGCCCTACCCACTGAGCCACAGGCACCACCCTATTTATAATTTTGGCTAGCCTATTGGGTGTGAAGTGATATCTGGCTATGGTTTTGATTTGTATTTCCCAGAGGACTGAATGATGTTGAGTGTCTTTTCATTTGCTTATTGTCTATTATCTTCTTTGGAGAAATGTCCATTCAAATCCTTTGCCCATTTTGTGATTGTATTTTCTTTTTCTTATTGAATTTAAGAGTTCTTTATAAATTTTAGATGTAAGTACCCTGTGATAGCTACGGTTTGCAAATATTTTTCCCATTCCATGGGTTGTCTTCACTTTCTTGATAGTATTCTTTGAAACACAAATGTTTTAATTTTGATATAGTCCAATTAATCTATTTTTCTTTGCTTGCTTGTGCTTTTGATGCCATATCTGAGGAGCCATTCTAAGGAACCTAATCTGAAGTCATGAAAATCTAATTCATGTTTTTTCTCAGGGATTTATAGTTTTAACTCTTACGTTTGAACATGATCCATTTCTGAGCTAGTATTTGTCTATGGTTTAAGGTAGGGATCCAAATTCATTCTCAGCACCTTAGCACCAGTTGTTGGAAAGACTATCCTTTCTCAATTGAGTTATCTTGACACTCTTGTCAAAAATCAGTTGACTGCAAATGTGAAGCTTTATTCCTCTAATCTCAATTCTATTTCATTTATCTATATGTCTATCCTTATGTTAGTATTCACTATTTTCATTACTGTAGCTTTACAGTAAGTTTTGAAATTTAGAAGTGTGAGTCTTCCTTTGTTATTATTTTTTAAGAGGGTATTTCCCCCCCCTCTTTTGGATCCCTTGCATGTGAAATTGGATTTTAAGACTAGCTTGTCAATTTCTGCAAAAAAGGCAACTGGGATACACATTTGAGGTCTATTAGTATTTTAGCAATGTGAAGTTTTGAAATCTAAGGACATGGAGTGTCTTTCTACTTATTTAAATCTTTATTTTCTTTCAGCAATATTGTATAGTTTTTAGTGTGTGTAGAGCACTTTTCTGTTAAAAATGTTTCTCCCTTACTTCCCTCCATCCCTTCCTTCTGTCCTTCCTTCCTTCCTTCTCTGCCTTTCTTTAACAGAGTCTCACTCTGTGCCCTAGGTAGAGTGCTATGTTATCATAGTTCACAGTGAACTTGAACTCTTGGGCTCAGGCAATCCCCTTGCTTCAGCCTCCTGAGTAGCTGGGATTATAGGTGTGTGCCACCACACCTGGCTAGATTTTCTATTTTTGGTAGAGATGGGGTCTTTTGCTTAGGCTGGTCTTGAACTCCTGAGCTCAGACTATTCACCTGTCTTGGTCTCCCAGAGTGCTAGGATTTCAGGTATGAGCTACCACGCCCAGCCTATATTTTATTCTTTCTGATACTCTTATAAATGGAATAGTTTTCTAAATTTCATTTTCAAATTGTTTATTACTCATGCATAAAAACACCATTGATTTTTGTATATTAATCTTGTATTTTGCTCTGCAGAAAATTTCACTGAGGGACAGAAGAGACTTTGGAAGTATTTCCAACAGGACCATGAAAAGTTTTTATTATAAGCCCTCTGGATAAATAGATTAGTGACAAAGATACCATTTTCCAAGCACAAGCCATGCTATTTACTATACATAACTCTCCCATTGTTCTTATGATAAAAAGCAGGCTAGAATCCTTAGCATGACATCTAAGGATTCATGACTTAGATTGAATGACGGGCTCTAGTCTACTCCACAGCCCCATTCCTCATTGTCCTTTCTGGGGCCAGTTTCCTCTAGCCACATGGCAATTGATGCTTCCTCTAAATCAGGGGTCCTCAAACTTTTTAAACAGGGGGCCAGTTCAGTGTCCCTCTGACCGTTGGAGGGCTGGACTGTGGGCCCCGGGACGAGTTGGCTGCTAAGCAGGACAGGCAGTGGTGGCAAAAACACATGGTGGGCCAGATAAAGTCCTAGGTGGGCCGCATGTGGCCTGTGGGTGTAGTTTGAGGATGCCTGGTCTAAATCACGGTGTTTCTTCCCACCTTAGAGTCTTCATTTTTACTGTCCCTCTTGCCTAGTCACTACCTTCTCTGTTAGCACTAGAAAGGTAATTTTCTTTCTAGTCTGGATGGAATTATCTTTTTCTAATGTTTATAAATGTCTTTTTTCCCCTGCTAATAATATTCATATCTGTGTTATCGGCAACTGGAATAGCACCTGGCACATCACTGAAGCAAAATGAAGGGAGTGGATAAACTGTGTGCCAGGCATGGGTAAATCCATGATCTTGAATACACTTTACAAAAGCTTAATGAGGTTAATTGGCCCAAGGTCACATAGCTAGTAAATGGCAGTCATGATTTCTCATGATATTTGTTCAATAGCTTTGGAATTTAAAATAATCTCTCTACAAGAGAAGTGCTCATCTCTTGATTTGTCTTCCAGTGGAGACTTTTCAGACACTGCAGAAGGCAAAGGATATTCTGACCAATGAAGAGCGTCGAGCCCGCTATGACCACTGGCGAAGGAGCCAGATGTCGATGCCATTCCTGCAGTGGGAAGCTTTGAGTGACTCGGTGAAAACGGTGAGCACTCCCTGGGAATGATGTGTGTTTGTGACGCTCAGACCACCCATGGACTGCACTCATGTAGTAGCTTAGAGAGTCCCTAGGCAGTAGGAAGGAGAAGACCAAGAAGTTGGTAAATCTGGATATAACTCAGTATCTATAAAATCCTGTGAAGGGAATTTTACCAGAATAGAGGCCATGAATTTGTGCCAGAGAAGCTGTGACTACATTTTTTTAGTCTCTTTGGCTGTTTTTTGCAGCATATATTGTCAGGGCCCAGGACTGGCCTGGTCTTGGGCCCAGCTTAGGTAGGTTCCGGACACGGACCACTAAGCTACCTTGCTCAGGAACAGTTTCTCGTAGGTGCTTGAGGGCTATCTACTTTAGCTGGAGAGATAGATAGATAGATAGAGTATCTTAGAGAGAGTCTTCTTAGAACAGATAGATCTTAGTCTTTA
>CAUYTI010085163.1:0-30619 GCA_963575145.1 Galago senegalensis
ATCTGGGGTATTTCTTATTCGGGTTGAGTTGTGCCGGGGTTCTGAAGCTGTCTGCAATTTCAGGATCTCTTGACATATCTGGAAAGTTCTCTTTCATAATTTCATACAGAAGAGCCTCTGTGTTTTGTGAAGCAACTTCGTTGCCAATAGAATAATTTTTATAAATTTTGCTAGCTCTACAGTTTTTCTGTGAAGTTTTCCATTGAAATATGTCTTGGGTGTCAGTTACTTGAATATTAGATAAACTGAGAAGTCATAGAACCACATTTCTAATTTCTTCTGCCCACCACCCTATAATCAAATACTGGAGACATTAACTTAAACTGTAACATTTGAATCTATAATAACTTTTTTTTTTTTTTTGAGACAGTCTCACTGCGTTGCCCTGGGTAGAGTGCCGTGGCGTCATAGCTCACAGCAACCTCAAACTCTTGGGCTTAAGCGATTCTCTTGCCTCAGCTCTCAAGTAGCTGGGACTACAGGCTCCTGGCTATTTTTTGTTGTGGTTGTTATTGTTGTTTAGCAGGTCAAGGCGCAGTTCAAACCTGCCTGCTGCGGTATATATGGCCAGTACCCTAACCACTGAGCTATGGGCACCAAGCCAATGCTGTAGTGTCTTAATGGGTGTTCAACAAAAACTCCTTTTGGGATGGGAAGAGAAATTATTTATAGCATTTTCTGCAGTCTTGTGACTTGTCTTCAGCTGAAATAAACTTAATGCTCATGAAATTCATTCCTATTAAGTACACAGTTTGAGTTTTGATATGCTCATCACATTGGGCTATGTGGCTACCACCACGATCAAGATATTTTTGTTTCATTTTAATTTCCTCAAAAATGTACCCGTGCAACTCTGCAGTCAGGTGCCTCCTTCCCACCTCCAGGCCCTGGCCGCTAATTCACTTTCTGAAATAATGCTCTTGGTTTTTTCTAGAATTGCCATTTGAGTGGTGTGGGGTGGTGTGTAGTCTTGTGTACGTGTACCTTCCACTTAGTACAGTGCTGTGAGGTCCATTCACGCCGGTGCGTAGAATTCATTGGTAGTTCCTATTATTGCCCAATCCCATTCTGTTGTACAGATACGGAGTGTCACAATGTTATTTCCCGTTCACTAGGTGATGGACATTTGACTTGTTTTCAGTTGGAGAATCAGTAGATGGGAAGCTGCTATGGACAAATGCATTCAAGTGTTTTGAAGACAAACATTTTTCTTTCTCTTGGAATTGCTGGGTTGTACGTAAAGTGCATGCTTTCCTTTGGAAACTGCCTGTCTTCCAAAATAACGGAGCCATTGCATTGCCATAAGCCAGGTGTGATCTGCCAAGGACATTTATCTGGCCCGCCGGCTGTTTTTGCCACCACTGCCTGTCCTGTTTAGCAGCTGACTTGTCCCAGGGCCCACAGTCCGGCCCTCCAACGGTCCGAGGGACAGTGAACTGGCCCCCTGCAAGTACTATATGAGAGTTCCAGTTTTTCCACATGTGTGCCAAATACTTGCTATTAGTCAGTTTTCAATTTTTGTCATTGTCATGGATGCTTTTTTTTTTTTTTTTAAAGACAGAGTCTCACTATGTTGCTCTTGGTAGAGTGCGGTGGTGTCACAGCTCACAGCAACCTCAAACTCTTGGGTTTAAGTGATTCTCTTGCCTCAGCCTCCCTAGTAGCTGGGACTACAGGTGCCTCCCACAGTGCGCAGCTATTTTTTTGTTTGTTTGTTTAGCAGGCTTGGGCTGAGTTGTAACCCACCAGGCCTGGATGCATGTGGCCAGTGTCCTACCCCTGACCTACGGGCACTGAGCATCATGGATGCATTCTGTCATCATGGTATTCTTTTCTACTTCCCTAATGACCAAAGATATTGAACATTTTTTCGTTGGTTTTAGAGAATTTATACATCTTTGGTGAAAACTTTGATCAAATCTTTTGCCATTAAAAATCAATTTTTCTAGGCCAGGTGCGTTGGCTCATGCCTATAATCCTAGCACTCTGGGAGGCCAAAGCAGGTGGATTGCCTAAGCTCATAAGTTCAAGAGCAACCTAAGCAAGAGTAAGACCCCATCTCTAAAAGATGGTCAGGTGTTGTGGTGGGTGCCCGTAGTCCTAGCTACTCTGGAGGGCTGAGGCAAGAGGATTGCTTGAGCCCAGGAGTCTGAGGTTGCTGTGATCTATGATGCCATGGCACTCTATCCAAGGTGACAAAGTGAAACTCTGTCTCAAAAAATTTTTTTTCTCTTTCTTAATGAAGTAATAATTTATTATATATTTTGGATACTTTATCAGACACATCTTTTACAAATACTTTAATTTGGTAATTTAAAATATTGGTAATTTATTTGCCTTTTTTCTTATATTTTTCACAGAGCAAAAAGAGTGTATGTGTTTTAACGAAACTTTATTTTTTTATAGTTTATACTTTTTGTGTCCTGAGACACTTCTGCCAAATTTGAGATCACAAAAATTTTCTCCTGTACTTTCCTTAGAGGTTTTATAATTTTAGCTCTAGCCTGTCTATAACCCATTTTAAGTTAATTTGTTATATAATGTAAGGAAAGAATTAAGGTTCATCCTTTTCCCAAATAAATATCCAACATCTTTTTTTTTTTTTTTTTTTGAGACAGAACCTCAAGCTGTCCCCCTGGGTAGAGTGCCTTGGCATTACAGTTCACAGCAACCTCCAACTCCTGGGCTCAAGCGAGTTTCTTGCCTCTGCCTCCCAAGTAGCTGGGACCACAGGCGCCCACCACAACGCCCAGCTATTTTTTGGTTGCAGCGGTCATTGTTGTTTGGTGGGTCCGGGCTGGGGATTCCAACCCGCCACCTTAGGTGTACATGGCTGGCGCCTTAGCCAGTTGAGCTATAGGCGCCGAGCCACAATGTAGGATCTTAAGGATGGTCTCCTTTATTTTATTCTAAAGTTTTTAGTTTTGCAGCTGGTATTGATTTTACACATGGTGTGAGGTTGGAATCTAATTTCACTTTTTTCCTATACGGATAACCAATTACCCCAGAACCATTTATTGAGAAATCCCTTCTTTTCCATTGATCTAGAACGCCATCTTTGTTAGATATCTAAGTTCTATCTATCTGTGTGATTGTTTCCAACTTTCCATTCTGTTCCACTTGTTGCAATCTCTGTACCTTTGCCAATACCACTTACCCTAATTATCACATCTTTATGTTAAGTCTTTTTTTAAATTTTATTAAGTCAAATACACATAGATCATGAATACATTCATGCATATGTGGGGTACAATGTGATTTTTTTTATACAATCTGACGTGATTAATTTTCCATCTCATTTTTCTTCTTCAATAGGTTCTCACTATTCTTTGCCTTTTGCCTTTAGATTATCATTTTAGAGTAGGCTTATCAAGTTCAACAACAAACTTCTTGAGATTTCGGTTAGAACTGTATTGAATCCAGAGACCGATGTGACAAGAACTAAAACACTGATGATACTGAATCTTCCTATGCATATTAATGGTATATTAATCTATCTATTTAGGTTTTCTGGAATGTCTATCTTTCCACATAGTCCTATACAACTTCCTAAGCCTTTTCTAAATTTATCCAAAGGTGGCTTATAGTTTTAGGGCTCTTGTAAATGATGTTTTTAAAAACACTGTTTTGTTGATAACGACATCTGCACAACAATATGCGTGTACTTAATGTACTTAACACTTAAAAACCAGATAAAACAGTAACTTTTATGGGTTTTTTGAGACAGTTTTATTTTGTTCCCCTCGGTACAGTATCATGGTGTCACAGCTCACAGCAACCTCGAACTCCTGGGCTCAAGTGATCCCCTTTGAGTAGCTGAAACTATAGGTGCCCACCACAACACCTGGCTAGTTTTTCTATTTTTAGTAGAGATGGGGTCTCATTCTTGCTCAGGCTGGTCTCGAATTCCTGAGCTCAGGCAATTCACCTGCCTCAGACTCACAGAGTGCTGGGATTACAGGCATGAGCCACCACATCTGGCCTAAATTTTATGTTACATATATTTTATCACAAGCAAAAAAAAAAAATTGTTTTCTAATACTGTGTGGCAAGTAATTTTAAAAGCTATTAATTTTTAATATTGATCTTATCTTACTGCTAAAAACCCTCATTTCTAAAGTGTAGCTATAATTATCTCCTGTTTTCTATGTAAATAATATATTATTTGCAAATAAACCATTTTATTTCCTCTTTTTTGATCTGCATGCTTACAATTTCTTTTTCATATCATACTATGGCTGGTTCTGACTTCTAGTAAAACACTGGGCAGAAGCAACATTAGTGGGCCTCTTATTTTGTTCTTAATGTTAAAATGAATGCTTTCATCATCTCCCCATTTAGGGTGATAGCACTCACAGGTTTGGGGCAGATACCCTTTTTTAGGGTAAGAAAGCTGGTTTCCTTCTATTCCTAGGATCCTACGAATTATTATTATGAATAAGTGTAGCATCTTTATCAAATTCTTTTTCTGCATTTACAATGATGATAAATATGTTTTTTTGCCTTTAATCTGCTAAAGTGGCAAATGATAGTTTTTTTTTAAATTTCAGATTAATATATAGGTACATACAATTAGGTTACATTGTTTGCATTTGTTAGGGAAAGTCTAAGTTGCAGTTGAGCCCTTCACCCAGGAGGTGAGCCATATATCCCTACATTGTACCCATTAGGTGAGAGCTTATAATGTTAACCCTCCTATGTTCCTTGAATAAACTTGCTCATGGTGTACTACTAGCTTTTAGATGTTGTTAGATTGGGCTGGCTTTTATTTTGATTAGAATTTTTGCATTTATGCTCATAAATGAAGCTGGTCTATAATTTTTGTCTTGAATACCATCCTCAACTGGTTTTACACATATTATCAAGACAAAACTTAGCCATACAGAATGAATTGAGGAGCATTCTTTTTCTACATTCTAGAAGATTTTTTTTTAACATTGCAATTGTCTATCTCTGGAAAGACTGTTAAAACTGACCCATAAAAGTATGGGGGCCATATGTTTTCTTTAAGAGAAGATGTTTAACTACTGTATCTATTATTTTAATATGTATAGGACTTTCAGACTTTCTTCATTTTCTTGACTCAACTTTATGTAAGTTACACTTTTGTAGGTGTTTATCCTTTTTGTATATTTTTTCAAGTTTATTGGAATAAAATCAACAGTATCATATTCTTTTTGTCATTTTCGGTATATTTATATTTTCCGTATCTGCATGTTCATTCCTTATATTATTTATCAATGTCTTCCCTTTTTTACTTGATCAGTCTCATCAGAAGTTTCACATTTTATGAGGCTTTTCAAAGAACCATTTTTGGTTTTAATCTCCTCTATTTTACTTTATTTTGCGATTTCTGTGGTTATCTTTATTACATCTTTCTTTCTCCTTTATTTAGATTTATGATAGTGTTGTTTTTGTAAAATCAAAAGTCAGACATTTAGCATATTAATTTTCAGCCTGTATTCTTTTCAAATCTAAGTATTTAAAGCAGTAAATTTCCCTCTAAGTACTGTCTTTCATTGTTCTCCACATGTTTGGACATGCAGTTTTTCCATTATCATTCAATTCCAATACTTTTAAATTTATTTACATTAGTATTTCTTCTTTCATGCTGAAATTCTGAAATATACAGGGATTTGTCATATATCTTTTTGATACTGACTTTCAACTTAACTGCAGTGTAAACAAAGAATATAGCTGTGTGAAATCAAGTCTTTGAAATTTGTTCTTTAAGAAATAAGACCATGTCTTAGTTTTATAAATATATCATGTATGCTTGAAAAGGTATTTTCTTTAATTGTTGGGTGCAAAGTCCTATAACATGATCTGTAGATAAACTTACCATCTTGCTCAAATACTCTTTACCTTTTCTAATGAAAAATAATCAGTTTAGTGTATTAACAAATAACAGAAGCATGTGGAAATCTCCCACTAAGACAGCAGACTTATAGATTCTTCATGTAGCTATTTTAATTTTTGTGTTACATCTTTGGAGGCTTTTTTATTGGGTGCAGACACTTTTAGAATTGTTTTACCTTTTGACTGAACTGAACCTTTTGTAATTATGCAGTTACTCTTTATCTATAAGAAAGTTTTATATCTTAAAGTTCATTGTAGCATTTTTAATGTATCGACACCATCTTTCTTCTGGTTGGTACTTACCTGGTAATTCTTTCTTCATTCTTTTACTTTCAACCATTCTGTGTCCTTAACCTTAGCTGTGCTTTCTAGTAAACAACATATAGTTGAATTTTTAAAAACTTCAATCTGATAATCTTCTCATAAGTTAAGAGAGTGTTTGAGTCTTCATATATTTGGACTCAATTTGCCATGTTTTAAATTTCTATTTTTCTTGCTTTTTCTATTCTTTTTCTTATATACTCCTATATTTATATGTGTTTTCCCTCCTTAAATCATTTTTATTCTCCCCACAGGTTTAGAATTTACATACTTTTATTCTTTTAGTAATGACCTTTGAAATTGGATAATGTGACCTTAAAAAGTCTATAGCTATATAATACCTTAATCTCATTCTAAAACTATTCATCTACCACAGGAAAGTTTAACTCTAATCATCTATAGGCTATTGTTGCCTAGTACATTATTTTGTCTTTATATTTTTATCTACTACTGTTTAAACCACTAAGAATACGTTCTTTTACCACAGTGAAAATAAGTTAAAAGCCAGTTACAAAAAATAGAGAATGTCAGGTGCAGTGGTCATGTCTATAATTCTAGGACTCTGGGAGGCCGAGGCGGGTAGACTTGCCTGAGCTCAGGAGTTTGAGACCAGCCTGAGCAAGAGTGAAATCCCGTTCTTTAAAACTAGCTGGGCATTATAGTAGGTGCCTATAGTCCCAGCTACTTAGGAAGCTGATGCAAGAGGATCATTTGAGCCCAAGAGTTTGAGGTTGCTGTGAGCTTTGAAGCCAGGGTACTTTACCAAGGGCAACAAAGTAATACTCTATCTCAAAAACAAAACAACACAACAAAAAAGAAAATCTCCACTACCTGAAAATTAAATAAAATACTTATAGACAATCCATGTCAAGTAAGAAATTATAACAGACATCAGAAAATATTTCTGAACTGACCAGCTTCTCACGTTCTCTATCCCTCTCTTGGGAAAAATGAAAAGGGAAGGTTTTTTTTTTAAACTTTCAACAATAACAGGCTAGAGATCCTGATCTTACTGAATTTCTTACATGTAGAAAAAAAGTTCAAACCAGATTATTATTATTGATTTTAGAAAATTAACTCACAAGAACAAAGACCACTCCTAAGTATTAGCACAGATACATACATATATTCATATCTATGACTTATTACACAACTTAGTCTCTTGATTCAAGTGACATATTACGATATCCACTCCAAATAAAACCAGGTTTAAGAAACATAAATTGGATATTTACAAAACATGGCTTAGCTGTAACTCATCTTAATGTTTTTTACTAAAGTGCTTAAAAAGAGATACTCCTTAAATTAATCTACAGATAATAATCTCTATCAAAATTTCCTTTGCCTTTTTTGTAGAAATTGACAAGTTGATCCAAAAATTCATGTAGAAATGAACCCCAGGACAGCAAAGAACCCAGAACAGCCTAAACAATCTTGAAAAAGAAAAAAGAATCTGGAAAAATCATCCTTGGTTGGTCATTTCAAAACTTACTATGATGCTACAATAATAAAGGTAATGTGATACTGGCTTAATGACAGACATACAGATCAATGGAATAAAATTAAAATCCCAGAATTAAACCTTTACATTGATAATTGATTTTTGATAAGAATGCCAAGACAATGCAATGGGGAAACAATACTCTGTTCAACAAATGGTGCTGGGACAACTGACTACCACAAGCAAGAGAAGAAGTTAGATTAATATGATATATTATACACAAAAACTAACTCAAAATGGACAAAAGACATAATATGAAAGATTAAACTGGCTCGGCGCCTATGGCTCAAGTGGCTAAGGCGCCAGCCACATACACCTAAGGTGGCAGGTTTGAATCCCCAGCCTGAGCCCGCCAAACAACAATGATGGCTGCAACCAAAAAATAGCCGGGCGTTGTGGCGGGTGCCTGTAGTCCCAGCTACTTGGGAGGCTGAGGCAGGAGACTCGCTTGAGCCCAGGAGTTGGAGGTTGCTGTGAGCGTGATGCCATGGCACTCTACCCAGGGGGATGGCTTGAGGTTCCGTCTCAAAAAAAAAAAAAAAGATTAAACCATAAAACTCTTAGAAAATACATAAGAGGAAATCTTTATGACACCAAAGGCACAGGTGACAAAAGAAAAAAAATAGAAAAATTGGACTCATCAATTTAAAACAGTTGTGCTTCAAGAAAATTAAAGACAATCAACAGATTAGGAGGAAATATTTCTAACATTTATCTGACAAGGGGATCACATCCAGAGTATATTAAAGAAAACTTATACTCAGTAATAAAAAGGCAAATATACCAATTTAAAAATGGGTAAAGAATTTGAATAGCCATTCCTCCAAGAAAGATTTCATGTACAAACAGCCATTAAGCATCTGAAAAGATGTTCACTATCATTAGATACTAGGGACATGCAAATCTTGACTACAAAAATAAGACACTATTTCATGCCCATTGGGATGGGTAACATAAAAAAAGACAGACAATAAGTATTGGTGAGAATGTGGAGAATTGGATTCATATAGTACTAGTAGTAAAATGGCACAGCCACTGTGGAAAACAGTTTGGGAATTCCTCAAAAGGAAGAAATACAAAGTTATTATATGACTCAGCAATTCTACTATAGCTGTACAGGCAAGAGAGATGAAAACCTATTTCCACACAAAAACTTATATACAAATGTTCATAATAGAATTACTCACAGTGACCAAAAAGTGGAAACAAACCAAATGTCCATCAACTGACAAACATAAACAAAATGTGCCATATACCCATATAATAAAACATTATTTGGCCATAAAAAATGAAGTACAACATCCTACAACATAGATGAACCTTGAAAACATTATGCTTAGTGAAAGAAGCCATTCACGAAAGGCTACCAATGGTATGATTCTAATGATATGAAATGTCCAAAGTAGACCAATCTATAGAAACAGAAAGTAGATCAGTGGCTGCCAGGGGCTGAGGGAGGAAGAAACAGACAGTGACTGTGACTGTTAATAGGTATGGGATTTCTTTTGGAGATTATGAAAATGTTCTAAAGTCAGTGGTACTAATTGCACAACTCTGTGAATATACTAAAAACCACTGAATTGTATACTTTAAAGGGTGAATTTTATGGAACATGAATTATATCTCAATAAAGCTGTCATTAAAAAATGGGAGAAGGGCAGGTGCAGTGGCTCATGCCTGTAATTCCAGCACTCTGGAAGGCCAAGGCAGGTGGAATGCTTGAGCTCACAAGTTCCAGAGTAGCCTGAGCAAGAGCGAGACCCCATCTCTACTAAAAATAGAAAATCTGAGGCAAGAGGATCGCTTGAGCCCAAGTGTTAGAGGTTGCTGTGAGCTATGATGATATGGCACTCTACCCAGGGTGATAGCTTGAGACTCTGTCTCAAAAAAAAAAAAAAAAAAGGGAAGAAACTTGACCAGTAATATGGGTCCAGTTTATTGAAATTATATACCCTATTTTAAGAATTCTTTGGTTATTTCATCCAGGTCATTCTTGACTGTAAATACATTGAAAATAAAAAATACTAATTTGTCTGATGTCAGGAATAACTATTTGAATCAGAAGGTATGCCTATAGCATACTCATAGGTGTATGGTTATCTGTAATGGAGAATCTCATGATTAGACTATAGGCTCCTAGTAAATAGAAGCCTTGTCTTACTCATCTCTTTATCTCCAGTAACTCAAAGAAGTCCTGTTTTACTCTATATCAATTAACGAATGCTCTTGGATGAAATGAAAGAGTCTTCCTTAGTCCCATCAGAACAATGCAGCATGTGTCCCTTTACTTTTCAAAAGAAAAGGCAAAGGGAAGAGATGACATTCTTTTTTCATTGGGGGTGGGGAGGAGCTGTCATCGCGGGCTGCCTTTTGTTTTCTCACTCACCTGCCTTTGCTGAAGAGGGACGAGACAGTTTCTGGCTATAGATGTGTGCAGCACTTTGGAAAGAGGAAAAGGGCCCAATGGTGTAACTGCCTGATCGACAGCGTGGCAGGCCAACGGGGCTTGGTATGTTCTGTATTCCAGGATGTATGGAGGGAGAAGCACTGTCAGAGCTTGTGTTCAGTAAGATTGCTGGCTGGTGAGGCATGCTGGGGATAGCTGGAGGAATTTGAGACAAAGAAGAATGGTGGCCAGGCCCTGGTGTGAGGCCAGAGGTTGAAATAATAGATGACAAATGGGTGTTGGGAATTTTCTGCAGAAGAGTAGCAGCAGGACCAGAGAAAGAAGTAGAGGAAGAATTGGTATATACTAATTTAGCCTCTTTTTCAGCTGAAGTGGTAAATCCTATTAAAACAAAAACAAAAACAAAACAAAACAAACAGATCATTTTAGGAAAAATGGACATATAATCTCTATAAAACATAAACATTTTTTAAAACATCAAAATAATCTTAGCATGAAACAGAAATCATGAAAAATACAGACTTTAATGAGTATTCATCATGAACTTAATGAATCTTGACTACCAGAGATGACGTGGCAACAGAAATAGGAATTTACTTATAGTCCTTTCTACAAGCTACCTCCACAAAACAGAGCAGACATGTTTTACACATGTTAGAGCATCAGGACAAAGCTTCTGCTAGCAACAGCTAATTCCTTTCCCTCTTCTTTTCATCCTTCTAGGAAAAAAGAAAGTGTTCAGAATTTCTAAACTTAAGAAAATGAAAAATTCTTCGGAAGGAAAATAGGTTATTAATAGATAAGAGGAAATTCTAAAGGAAAAGGAAGAACAAAGGACAAAAACTTTGGGGTAATGTCCCATGCTTT
The DNA here is from genome assembly GCA_963575145.1 of Galago senegalensis. Classification (NCBI taxonomy): domain Eukaryota; kingdom Metazoa; phylum Chordata; class Mammalia; order Primates; family Galagidae; genus Galago; species Galago senegalensis. The sequence continues at coordinate 10,956 of CAUYTI010085163.1, forward strand.
TGAAATATTTAACATCTGATGACTTTTTTTTTAATACATTTATCACAGAGCAAGAAATCTATGTAGGTTTGAAATCACTCACGAGATAATTTATCACAATGAATTTCTGATGCTGGTTGCTGTTTGGGTGGCTTTACTTTCACTTCTTCCATTGTCTCAGGGTGATCTAAAATAAGAAATACTGCACTTAGGCCTCTTACGGATCAAACACAAAGCTGTAGTTCTATACACAATTTTATTTGCAAAAATATAAGACAACAACTAATCAATGCTGGGGAACACTGCATGTCTTACCAGAGTTTCCTAAGGGTGACCACACCCATAACCCCATTGAGTGAGGCAACCACACAAATGATTCCCAACTATTTCTTACTCCAGCTAATAGAACCAGGGAAAGGTACCTAAACCAAGGGTGGCCACCTGCGGACTACTCACAAGCTAGACATGCCTAGAAACAAAACTAAGGTCAGTTAAATGCTTCTGCCAGGAACTCAAACTGGTGGGTGGAGGCCTGTGGTCTGAGAGATCAAGTTGATTGGGGGTACCCCCTGGAGCCAAGAAGTAATATGTAGGGAGCAGGGCAGCAACCATGAGATAAAAGAGCAGCCCCACTGTATGTCAGTACATCTGGATAACTACAATGGCTTTATATCCTAAATGCCTATTTTACTTGAGATAGAGTTATCAATACATTCAATAAAAGCATTCTAACAAATTAATTTTTCTCTTCTACAGAATTTTGAAACAGAATAACCAGAGCTAATCATGTAGGGAAATAGTCTAAAATCTTTGTTAAGGACTAGGTTCATACAAAACCTTTAACTTCCAGATCATCTTTTAGAGTGAAAGAATAAGGACACATGAATTCTTTCTTCTTGATTACCACCAGCAGTGGCACTGCTATCACACACTTGTTTTTCATGTTTGAAATGAGTCAGATACTATACTATGAAATGTCCTAATGTTGTTTCCGTCACTGAGAAAACTCTTTTTAGGTAAAGGTAGTCCTTAACACATGACCCCTAGAATTTCAAATGACCCACATGTACAAAGGTGTGGCCACTACATGCTTAGGGCTTCCCCATTATTGCCAGGGGAGATATTACCATATGAAACCCATCTACCCATCTATGAATGCCCTTACTTACCGCCCCAGGTTAGAACATTTCTCCACAGTAATATTATTACAAGAATTCCTCAGCCTCCCTTGCCCAACACTTGTAATTACAGGGGTTATTCAAGGCTTCCACCAACCTTCTTGTATTTACTCACCCAACTTCATCTATTAGACAACAAACTTTGTAATGCTAAAGACTATGACAGTCCTGGTCATTGTATTCCTAGCAGCTATCAAAGTGCCTAACACATAATAGGGGCTTAGTAAAAAATGTGTAGAAGGATGAATGAAGTTAGGAAACTCAAAGAAGAGGTCTGGATTCAAGAGGACTTCTAGTAATACAATATTTCAATGACACAGTGTGTTAAATGGGCTTTTCTGAGTTAGCCTATGAACCAAATCCATTTTTAAAACATTAATACTTTTTCTTTGGAAAAATTCATTCCACATTTTAAATGAATAATTTCTGCCAGAAATTCTGGACAATTTCTGTCCAGGCATGGTGGCTCACACCTTTAATCCTAGCACACTGGAAGGCCTAAGTGGGAGGACTATTGGAGCTCAGGAGTTTGAGACCAGCCCGAGCAAGCGCAAGACCCTGTCTATATTAAAAATAGAAAAATTAGCCAGGCATGGTAGTATATGCCTATAGTTCCAACTGCCCAAAAGGTCTGAACCCAGCAGTTTGACACTGCAGTGAGCTATTGCAGAGCACTGTTACTGCACTCTAACTAGGGCAACAGAGTGAGACTCTGTTTTAACAAAAACACACAAAAAACAAATTTCCACAACAGATTATGGTAGCCTTAAGAGCAGGGAAGAAGTCTCCATCTATGAGTCTAGTCCACACTGACAAAATCAGTATGTTGATTACCTATGCCTTCTACTCTTATCTAGGTTTTAAATGACCCTGTGGTTAAAGCACAGAGCTTTATTTATAATGTTACTATTATTTTTTTAACATGATGATGCGGGTTAGACAGCCCAGTCCATATTCAATTCTAAAATCCCTGTACATGGAGTTCTGCAGCATGTGGAAGCATTCTGGGTTATCACAATGCCTGAAGAAAGCAAAGAGCATGTAGAATCAAGGATATGAGGCATCACATCAGCTATGGAACGGCCCCACATAACAAAGAATTCTACTCAAAGTGTCAAAAGTATTGAGCTAGAAAAAGCACAAACTTGACAAGAGTGAGAAATAATCAGTAGGAGAGGCAGGAAAGCAGAGATTAAGAACACAAGCTTGGAATCAGGCAGACTATGGATCAAAGTCATGTTCCTGCATGGTGAACAGTAATCTTGAGCAAGTTACTCAGTCTCTTTTAGTTCTTTTCTTTTCTGTAAGGAAGTTTTATTATAGTGCTTATTCCACATGATTTTTGGAAGTAAAAAACATGATCATGTCCAACAGATAGTATAAGTATTCACTAAATGTTAACTACTACCACCTTTTCTTGAAAAGCTTGCTGTTGTAAATGACCATAGGAAAAACAAAAAAGACCATAATCCTCTTCTGCTTTTAGGACAAAAACCATTGTCCCCAAACTTCCACTTTCATCCTACACTACAAAGATTCACCACCTTGGACACTATTAGTGCTTAGCTGACACATCAGTCCTGACTCCCCTTTGCATTTCTAATTTGTTCACTTGCTCTATTTTTCATTTATTAACCAGCATACTTACCACCTTTTGCCCCACTATCAGAATAACTGTTGCTGTTCTTAGAACTTTTAGAGTGAGTACCCAGGAAGACACTGGCAGACTTGTTTTTTTGGGTGTAAAAAGTCAAAACCTCCTCCAGTTCAGCCTCACTGAAATGAGGAGAAAAAGTACAGTCAGGCAGGAAGCTATCCTGAAAAATCTTTCCACCAGATTTTATTATGGAAACAGAATTAGCTGGAAAAGCAGAAAATGAAAAGCACAAGCTGAAAATTCCCTATTACTAGATGGCTAAAAGGAAATAAAAATACAAGCAACCTAATTTAAACCATGATAATAAGGCTTTATCTGTCACACAATGAATTTTCTAGAAGAGCACTGTCTAATATGGAATCTATTAGTCACATGTGGCTACTTAAAATTAGAGAGCACAGTGGAGTTGCTAAAAAAGAACACAAAAACCCCAAACAAACAAAAAAATACATTAAAATTACATAAAACTAAAGATTCTTTTCCTTAATACTAGCCACATTTCAAATGCTCAGTAGTCACCCACAGGACAGCCATATTCTATCAGAAGTCAACAAACTCAAGACCGTGGGCCAAACCTGACCCGCAAGCTGTTTTTGTATAGCCCCAGCTAAGAATTTTTTTTATATTTTTAAAGATTATGCAAAAATGACCATATGTACATAACCCAAAGAGTCTGAAATACATACTTCTGTCCCTTTACAGTTTACCCACCTGACTTCTAGACAATGGAAGTATTTTTATTAAAGGAGCCATTTGTCATTTTAACTGCCTCCCGCAGAAATAAGGAAACACACCAGCATAACTAGTGTGTTATGCCCAAATGAGTTCTTTTACCATCCAGGGGTATCCGACCTTTTTTTTTTTTTTTTTTGTCTATTAGACATTGGAAAAGTAAGAGTGGTCTTAGGTCACACATTAAATATACAAACACTAACAAAAGCTAATTAGTAAAAAAAAAGGAAAAAAAAAAGGTCTGTGCATACTTTTCGTGATATCTGACACCACCAAAATGCAGAAGAGGTCTTCACAAAACCTACATGAGGCCCTGTAGGCCACAGGTTGGGATACCTCACTGTGTAGACCCCTCACAATGCAAGGTCACTCCTAACGGTTGAAATTATATCCTGTTTATGAACACTCACACAATATGAAGTATAAGGAAGCGGGTGAAGGCCTAAGGAAGTGTTCTGGTTAACATACCAAGCATAGATTTTGTAACATCTGTAGCAGCCTCTCACAGTCTTTTTCTTTTCTTTTTCCTGAAGCTTGGCTATGTTCCAGGTAAGCAGCCAGAAGTGAGGCATGCCTGTGTCATTACCAAGAACCTATCCCATCTTCAGAACACATTTTAATGAGAACTTAGAAACTACTGGTATGAATCTCAGCGTATGCACCAATGTCTCCAAAATAGCTGAGTGTCACACGAAAAGTACCACAAGTAACTATCAAAGATCCACAGCTGACATTGCAAACGGGCAGCTGCCTCTGCCTGTCAGTGTGTTTTATTTGGCCCTTCACAGAATATTAAATGCCAAAGGTTATGGTTGGTCAAAATACAAGCCGCTTTATCCTCTGCCCATTTTATAATTTATGTTTTCCTGGCTGACTCCTGCAGGTATTTGAATTTACCAGCTCTGACAAACCATCCAGGTACTCACTCCAAACTGATGCTACCACACACATTCCAACAGTTGACACTTAATCCACAATCAGAAGTAATATGTTCCAATATATTTTATCTCAAAAACTACATAATTAGTTAACAGCATGTGTCATTCACTTTTATTTTATTTTATTTATTTATTTTTGGTTGCAGCCGTCATTATTGTTTGGCGGGCCTGGGCTGAATTTGAACCCACAACCTCAGGTGTATGTGGCTGGCGCCTTAGCCACTTGAGCCACAGGTGCCAAGCCATCATTCACTTTTAGCAACCAGTTAGACCTGCTGGGGAAATACACATCACTTTTTAAAAGAATGAGTTTGGGCTGGGCATGGCAGCTCACACCTGTAATCCTAGCACTCTGGGAGGCTGAAGCGGGTGGATTGCCCAACTCTTATCAGGAGTTTGAGATCAGCCTGAGCAAGAGTGAGACCCTGTATCTAAAAATAGCTGGGCATTTGTAGTCCCAGCTACTTGGAGGGCTGAGGCAAGAGGATCATTTGAGTCCAGGAGTTTGAGGTTGTTGTGAGCTATGACACCATGGCAGTCCACACTAGGTATCAGAGTGAGACTGTCTCAAAAACAAAAACAAAAACAAAAAACAAAAGCAAATAAACAAAAACAAATAAACAAAAAAGGATGGGTCTTCTTTTTTTAAGTATTTTTAGGAATTTTGAAGCTCCAAAGAAGAAATCAGAAATTAATCTCTTAGCTTTAAAGTAGAGCTATTTTCTAAACTTAAACTAGTCCTTTTCTATTTTTATAACCTTGATGTAAGAAACTGCTTCTTGCTTTGTATCTATAACCTGCTTTATTGATCACATTACTCGAGACTCAAGAATGTCAACAAAATAATATCTATCATATAATTATGGACTCCTACAAAATGATGTATTGGTTTGCTGAGTGTTTAAGCTCATGATACTGAAACTATAGTGATGTCTGTACAAGGTATTAAATAAAGATCATACTGTGCTGATGACAGATAAATCCCAACCTGATTTAACTTCATAAATCAACACTATTAATTTTCTATTGATTTTCCCCTTACTGTGACTTTGATGGTTGAAACCTAAGTAACAGGATGCTTTATCCTTTCTTATTTTACTTATTTTGTACAATTCTCCACTTAGAAAAGTCTCCCCAGTGTGAGTTCTATGAGATCATTAAGTGCCTTTGTTGTCTCCTCCTCTGGAAACCTAACATCAATGAGGAAAATGGCCCAGCTGACTTATATCTAGAAAGAGAACTGAATACTCAGATTTTCTATTCCTAAAGGCTAACTCTAAGCATGAAAAACTTGCTCTATTTTATATAAATTAGGCGTAACCCTCACAGTGTTGAGAAATTGCCAATTTCTCAACCCACTCAGTGTAGGCAAAATTTTGTCATCTCCACTACATCAGTAGATCAGGGATAAATTCAGACCCAGTAAACACCAGCAGCCTCTAACTTAAAATTTCCAAAGGGCTCTCTCAGCGTTATGAGTAGTGTGTACTTTGAAAGCTGTTTAGTACTATAGCCCGAATACCCAGCAGCAGTGTTTTGATAACTGAAGCCATGACAATAGCAACATAATTGGCTGAGATATGAAATGGCCAAGCCTATGAAACTTTTTCTCCTTTTGAGAGTGATTTGTTGTTGTTGTTGTTCTTTCTTTCCTTTTTTTTTTTCATTAGAAATAGGGTCTCATTCTGTTGCCAAGGCTGGCTCAAACTCTTGGCCTCAAGCGATCCTCCTGCCTCTAGGATCCGCAAGTAGCTAAGATTATGGGTACATGCCACTGTGCCTAACTTTGAAAGTAACTTAATTCACATTCACATGTCAGAAACAAGAGGATGCTGGATATTTAATGGGCAGTATAAAAGAGAGAATAAGACGGTTTTCATTAATCAGAACATTTCTACCTTGCTTGTCTGATGAACTCCTGGAAGTTCTCTGCATTCACCCCATCTTCCTCTTCTTCCTCATGTTTCTTCTTCGATTTCTTTTCAGCCATTTGTTCCGTTTCCTATCCAGTGCCCAAACCCCACACAAAAACAACAAGATAAAATTGACTCCTGATAAATGGCACTTCATTTTAGTTTCCTTACCCTTGGGTTAATTTGTCCTTATAGTAAAGTCATTTAATTCCTTCTTGTTTTGTCACCTATAAATTTGATGTTTTACTTTTGGCCATTACTTCATGAAATTTTTTCAAATTCCCAAATAAAAGTTGTAAAACAAATATAAACTTTTATCATGTTTTTACTTCCTACTTAGCCTGTTGATTAAAGAGCTTCTTATAGCAGCTTGGCAATATCCAGGATCACACTTGCAGCTTTAACAGTATGACAACACAGACATGGTTTTTTGTTGCAATTAGGAGAGGAAAAATAGTTCTTGGAAGATACTCTTTCTTATACCAACTTGCAAATTATATAAGACACTTAAGATATATCAAAATTCTTAACAAAAATTTTACAAATAAACTTATAAATACAGGTTTGGTGGCTCGGTGCCTGTGGCTCAAGTGGCTAAGGTGCCAGCCACATACACCTAAAGTGGTGGGTTCGAATCCAGCCCAGCCTACCAAACAATAATGACGGCTGCAAGAAGAAATAGCCAGGCGCCGCTGAGCCCATATTCCATATTTTTATGGAATAAAATATTTTTATTATATTAAAATATTTTTAATTTTTTTAAAAAATTTTTTATTGGCTCAGCACCTGTGGCTCAAGTGGCTAAGGCACCAGCCACATAGACCTAAGGTGGCAGGTTCGAATCCAGCCCGGGCCTGCCAAACAACAATGACAGCTGCAATTAAAAAATAGCTGGGCCTTGTGGAGGATGCCTGTGGTCCCAGCTACTTGGGAGGCTGAGGCAGGAGACTTGCTTGAGCCCAGGGTTACTGTGAGTTGTGATGCCATGGCACTCTACCCAGGGTGACAGCTTGAGGCTCTGTCACAAGAAAAAAATTTTTTTTTATTATGTTAAAATATTTTTATATTTTTATGCACCTTGAGACCTTTGGTTATAGGATGCTTTGTAAAATAGTCTAATTAATAGCATGTTTCGGCTCGATACCTGTGGCTCAAGTGGCTAAGGCATCAGCCACATACACCTAAGGTGGTGGGTTCGAATTCAGCCTGGGCCCACCAAACAACAATCATGTCTGCAACCAAAATATAGCCAGGCATTGTGGTGGGTGCCTGTGGTTCCAGCTACTTGGGAGGCTGAGGCAGGAGACTCGCTTGAGCCCAGGAGTTGGAGGTTGCTGTGAGCTGTGATGCCATGGCATCACACTCTACCCAGGGGGACCGCTTGAGGCTCTGTCTCAAAAAAAAAAAAATAGCATGTTTCCTGGGCTTGATTGTAAGATGATATCATTATGTAAAATGTTTCATAGAAGAAAGTATAACTTTCTCGGCTCGGCGCCTATAGCTCAACCGGCTAAGGCGCCAGCCACGTACACCTAAGGTGGCGGGTTCGAATCCCTAGCCTGGACCCGCCAAACAACAATGGCGGCTGCAACCAAAAAATAGCCGGGCGTTGTGGCGGGTGCCTGTGGTCCCAGCTACTTGGGAGGCTGAGATAGGAGACTCGTTTGAGCCCAGGAGTTGGAGGTTGCTGTGAGCTGTAATGCCATGGCACTCTACCCAGGGGGACAGCTTGAGGCTCTGTCTCAAAAAAAAAAAAGAAAGTATAACTTTCTCAAGAAATAATACATCATCTATCAAATCCATAGTTTAAATTTTCTGTCAAATAGTCAAAGCTCACCACTATCCACAGGCACCATAACAATAATGTACATTCACATAGCTTAGAATTCAACATAGGTGCAATAGTGCTCAAAGGAATATACCTTTTGTTAAGAGTTAAGCATGGCCACTGAGTTTAACTCAAACAAATAGTTTTTCATCCCCAATTAAGGTGTGGGGTCCTTCTCTCCTTAACAGTAATACACAGAGGATGATAATGCTAGAGCAGGGGTCCTCAAACTTTTTAAACAGGGGGCTAGTTCACTGTCCCTCAGACTGTTGGGAGGACCGGACTGCAGGCCCTGGGGCGAGTTGGCTGCTAAGCAGGACAGGCAGTAATGGCAAAAACACCCAGTGGGCTGGATAAATGTCCTAGGTGGCCCACGGGCCGTAGTTTGAGGACGCCTACACTAGAGAATAGAAAAAGAATGTCTCCACCCAGTTTGACACAGGCTTCTAACCTGTTTCTGACAGTTGTGTGACAATTCAAAGCAAAAGGTTAACAGATAAATCAATTACCTTGTTGTATACAATGATAAAGTCACCCAGTTGATGGGCTAGGATTCTTCTGCGTTCTAGAAGTGCCAATCGTCGACTGGGTAATACCATCCTGAGGGAATGTTGGAGGTTACTTGATGCTCGCTTTAGGAAACGAACCACCAGCTCCTAAAAATTAAAAGAGTTATGGGAGGAAAAAAGGAATGGATTATGCTAAGCAACAGAAGACAAGCTATGAAGGGATTATATAACAGAGATGTGAGAAGAGATATATTACACATTTCACCAAACAAAACCGAGAGCAAACATGGTAGGTATATGAAGGATATACAAAGTTAAAACAAAAGAAACTTACTCTTCTCCCTCAATAAGGTGGCAATTAGAAAATAAAAATCAAATATGTATGCAAATTATTATGTAATAAAGCAGTAGTCGTATTATAATAATAGTGCTATAATAATTCAAAGAGTAGGTATCATTTCTAATAGGATAATCAGAGGGAACTATTTAGGGAAGATAGCATTCAATGACAGGTTGCAGAAACTAAAATCATGGAAACAGATAAAATCATCAAAGGTGAGAAGGCAGAAAAAGAGGACAGAAATATTCATATTTATGAAAGAGAATGAAGATTCAGGAAAAAAAAAACAAGGTAGAAACATCCAAAATGAAGGAAGAAATCTAGTATTAAATAGTGTCACAGAGACTAAGGGAGGAAAGAGTTCCAAGTCAAATGCTTCCAAGAGGCTGGAACTGGAAAGACCACTACTCAGACAAGGCCCTGGATGTGGCATTGAGGGTAATTCGAAGAGAACATTTTCAATAAAGAGAGTAAAAGGAAGGTATTAGGAAAATGTATGGGTAAAGAAGAATGTAGGTAAAGAATAGAAACTACTCATTAAAAAAGTTTAGTGATAAAGAAAAGGAAAGAACTGTCATAGTAGCTTGAAAGGTAATGCCTTTTTTTCCCTTCCCTAAGTATAAGGGAGCTTTCAGAGGTGAGGGTTGGCAAGGAGGGTACAATGGAAAGTCATTAAGAGAAAGAAAGAATATGTCTCACTTAAGATGGGGCCAAAGGATTTTGATATCTGGACAGATATCAATCAGATGACTGATAACATTATAAAGGCTTCAAAGAGAGATTTTGTAAGGCCAAGAGCCTTAAAGATGTTTTATCCCTCTAAGCACAATAAAAACTGGTGATAGATTTTGTTGATGTGCCTTTTGTGAGCTATAAGATAAAGAAACACTAACCCAGACCAGAGAGGGCAACTCTATATCTACCTTGCTAAAAAGCAAGACCACTGCTACAATCATTAGGAATGGGTTAGGGTTTGTTAGATACAGTTTCAAGAAGGAATTCACAAAACTGGTATTAAGTTTTACAGTGATGATCCTAAATATTCTTGAAGAAAGCCCCACAGAAATACCATGTGAATTCCAAGCCAGCATTTGCGGTGGTTATTCTTTTCTCAACTATTTTTTTCCTCTTGAATTTGATATTGGCTCATTGTCCTTTGGTGCCAATTTACTTAAGCATAAATGGAACAGCCTCATAACCAGAGAGTTAGATTTCATAGTTCTACTCAGCTGCCTTTACCATAGGGTGGGTTAAGCTATAATATTAAAACATTATTTTTTCACAGTGGAGCAGACAAACTGACTCTTAAAAATGCAGTTTCAATTTTCCACTTGGAAAGAGCAGAACTAACATTTTCCACTGATGGTTGAAGGATTATTCATAACACACAAGGTTTTATCTCTGAGTTACATTGATTACTTTAAATTTACAAATTGTTTTCTGGGATAACCAACATGTTTTTATAATATGCCTGGCATAAAGACCTGTCTTTTGTATATGGAAGACTACTAATTATAATAAGGTCACTACTGGCTAGAATAAAGGATGAAGCTGCCTCAGATTTAAAGGTCTCTCTTTTTTTGGTGACTGATCCCTGTTGTTAAAAAGGTTATGGAAAGGCTGTGGCTTCTTCTATAAGCTCTGACCTTACTTGAAGCTTGAAGCTCTGTGTCAAAACCCTTCCTAGATGATTAAATCCCAGGCTTGCTTAAATAACTGATACCCAGCAAAAATTATCACACATTTGATTCCAGTAATCTAAGAATTCTATAAAGTTACAACTAGTAAAGAAAATATGTCAAGTTAGAGGACAGTGTGTTATGACAAGGTATTGACTTTCAAAGAGCGAACTTGACTCCTTGGGACAGAAAATAAATGCCTTATGAAACATGAGAACAATAGAATAGTGAGTAACGTACAATCATAACATCTAAGTTCAAGTTCCAGCCTCACCACATACAAGCTGTAGAATAACAGACTTGGCTTCTTCAGGTTTTTGTTTCCTTATCTGTAAAATAGGTAAGCTAATGCCTACCTCAAAGACTTAATAAAATGTGAGACTGCTTGAGAAAGAAATGTAAATTGTTATTCTTTTTGAGAGCTTTGCACAGGGCTTAACATCAATTAGAAATCAATTTCCATTTCAAAGTGAAATAAATTGATGTCCTCACTACATGGTTCAATGAACATGGCTCCAGATTTGCTTCACATTAGAATAAGAAAAATCTAGAAACTTTATAATAATCCTTTCACCAGAAGAATATATTGCTTTTTATTCTAATAGGAAAAAAAAGGGGGGAGGTAGGGAAGAAAAGGAAAAGGGAAAGTAAACATGTTCCAATAAGAAGAGCCTCACCATCTGTTCATCCTCTTTGGCAGCCCAGCTGGCACTGAACGTCTGACCTCCACTGTCTTTCATCAGGCGAATCTGAACATGCTGCAGATAGGCAGAGAATGCTATTCGGGCCTGCACTTTGCTATAGAAATCCAAAACAACACACCGTTAAGAGACAGAATTGTAAGCCTATCAAATGTGTACTTGCCTCTCTCAACGTAGCCTTTGAGGATACTTCTATTAGAATGGCTAAGAAGTAGGAAGCCCATGTTATAGTCCTAAATAAAGATTCCTTCTAAACAGTACCTGAGGTTTAAAATTGTTTTTCCTATTAAAAGAATCAGAGATGGAAAATCCTATTTATTTTCTCTTCTTAACATGGGGGAAGTAAAACAAGAAGAGAAACTCAGGTTTCCTTTCCATCACATTATCTTTTTAAACTTTTAAACAACTGTCTTGGGGGAAAGAACAGGAGAAGTACTGAATCTGCACAAGAACCACTGTACTAATGAGAAAAGGTTTTTTCATAAGAAGTCCTCAAGAACATATTTATCAGTTAGTGGAAAAGTATGGATTTTGCTATGGTAACTAATATTTCTAGTGTATAAAAACATCCAAAGCAGGAAATAGATAAATCCTACAAAGGAACTTTTAAGGCTAAAATTTAAGGTCATGCTTTTCTTAACTGCAAGACAGTAATGGCTAGAGCCCAGAACGAGTGAGTGAGGTCCAACAGATTTGGCACAGATGAACTGATGGGCCAGGACAAGCTCAGATGTTCAGTGGGAGAAAGAAACCTTAAATACGGTGAAAGGCACCTCAGCAACACCACTGAAGAACCCATCTGTTTTCTGCCTGGTGGTCTAGGCTGGAAACAAGGAATCCCGATCAAGCTAGAGTCTGGACGACAGAGACACTGACGATTTTCACTTCAGCTGCCAATTGTGGCAGATCTGTTTTCTTTCAGGCGAGCTTTTGGTTACTTCAGCTGATCGGCTTTCTGACACTGTAGCCAAAATTACATCAGTGAAGATTAGGGCCCAACACAAACTTTGTTTACAATCCTCACACATGCAATCACTGAAGGCTTTCTTCTCACTATTCCCCCAGGATTAAGATGAAGAACTTGTCCAGAGTAAACTGGAATCCTAAGAGGGCCCAGTCTAGCTTCCTTTTGTGTGTTGGAGAACTGAAGGGCAGGGAAGTCAGGTTGAGGAGTAGATTTGCTTTTGAGAACTTAATGCATAAGCGCCTCAGAACATTAACTATAAATAAGGCTAGATCTTTCTTACTAATAGGGATCATTTATAGGAGTACAGTATGATTTTGAAACAATAAATCTGCAATTCCAAATACTTCTCAACAAAGACAGTAAGTGTATTCTTGTTCACCTATAAGGCATATGCTGCTACCCCCTCAACCATTCCCATAAGCTTCACCTCTACAACAGATTATTTTTAAGTCAAAATAAATTAAAAAGATCCTCCACTTTGTTCAATGAATTCATTTGTAATAAAATGAACAAGAAATAGCATGTTTCAGATATCTCCAAATGTAGCAGAATATTCAATTTCATTGTTCGATCCCTTTATACTAAAATATGAAGGTCTTATGGATCAGGGAATTATTAATCCTAGCTTGAGACTTTAATTGTTGTTTTATCACAAATCATTGCTGCAAATCAAATGAACAAGTACTGAGTTTTCCACTTTTAGAAACCTTATTAATGAGATTCCTGGGGTGTTAATTCTGAGATTGCCTCTAAGGTCCTAGACATATTGGTCAGCTAATCAGCCATGACAAACAATCAAAAAAAGATGAAAAAATATCAACCAAAATGATTTGTACTAAAGAAACCTATTTTTAAAAAACAAAGGGTTATATAGATCTTCAGTATATAAAATATATAACAAGGAGGCTGTCCTTAAGAGTCTTGAACCCTTGCCAAAGACCTTTCCCCAAGCCCCTCCTTAACTCCTGACATACCCCACAGGATAATGGGAAGCTTCATGGAACACAGTAGTAAAACCATTTAATTTATATTAGCACAACCTACAATTAATCAGTTTACTCATGGAAAGTGAGATTCATTAAGATTTATGAAAAAAATAATTTATTTCTACAACAACTAAGGAGAATGTTACTGGTATTACTAGAAAGGATCTCAGAATATAGTCCAGTGGTTTTCAGATGCTCTGTTTTCAATTCAGTGGAATCTTTTTTTCCCTCCAGGAAGTACTCCGAAACACAGTTATCTCACTCCCTATCTTGGCTTGACAGAAAAAGAGGCCTAGAGAAGCTTTTTGACTTGCCTATGATCACATAGCCAGTTGGTAGCAGTAAAACAGTCACAGCCCAGGTCTTCTGAATGAATTCTGTGTGTTCTCCACTAATGGAACTATTTTCATTCTCCACAACACTGTTCTAAACCTTCACTCTGTCCCTCCAGACCCGAATATCACTCTCCCACCCTTCAGTATAAGAACTGGCCTCTAAGTTAGAAAATAAAGGCTGTTGAGCATAAATACCTGAACTTTCTTGCTCTTCAGCGTCTACCATGCCTTCGTCTCATAGTCCTTTCTTTCTGACTTACAGTAAGTGATACCCCTGCACTGACCTCTTTCTACCTTCCTTTAGGACCCTTCTCTACTGGCATATCCGTATCTGTACCTCTAATCCTCTTCTCATCAAACCCTTCCCCTTGGTGGATAAACAGGCTCCAGAATCCCTATATTTAGCTGCTTCTCTCCCTCATGCATTCTCATCTTCCTTTCACTGCCAAACCCTTTGACAGTCAGTGCATATTTGCTTTCTTATTTTCTCAGCTAACAACTGCTCTTCCATCTATTTGGCAGGCTCTAGGCCACAAATCTCTTTACACTGCTTGTCTTTAGGGGCTGTCTGAGGCACTCTGCAGACTTCAAACTCTCATCTTGTAGTTTTACCACATTGCTCCCTCCCAGTTTAATGCCTATCTCTCTGATTACTATTTCTTGGTTCTTTTTTATTGATTTATCCATTGAACAGTGGTATTCCCCAGAGCTAAATTCTCTTCCTCTCCTGCTTTCTGAAGCTAATGGAATTGAACAATCCTATCTATTTTGAAGGCTTTAACTTCAACTATTTTCACCTGTCTGCTAGACTTCAGCACAGACTCCCTCCTCACTGAGTCCCAAATGAAACACATTATTTCTGGCTTGGTGCCCATAGCTCAGTGGTGAGGGCGTGGACCCCATACACTGGGGCTGGTGGGTTTGAACCCCACCCAGGTCTGCTAAACAATAACACACAAAAAAATAGCCAGGTGTTGTGGTGGGTGCCTGTACCCCCAGCTACTAGGGAGGCTGAGGCAAGAGAATTGCTTAAGACCAAGAGTTTGAGGTTGCTGTGAGCTGTGATGCCACAGCACTCTACTGAAGGCAACATAGTGAGACTCTGTCTCCAAAAAAAAGAAAGAAAGAAAGAAAGAAACACACTTTCTATTATGAAACCAACTCTTATGTTCCCTGAATTGAATAGCATCACCAAGTTGCCAAATGTGGCAAACTTAGTCTTGTCAATTTTACCTTGCAAATTTTACTAAGTCCATCCCAATTCTCTCCATTCCTATAGGATTGTTCTGATCAAGGCCTCCATCTTTCTGTCTCTGAACAAGTCTAACATTCCCTAGCTCATCTCCCTACCTATAGTTGCTTCACTCATCAGTCACCATCCCACCATGCAACCAGAATTTACTATCTACAACAAGATGTCACTGTATCATTCATCTGCTTAAAATCATCTAGAGCAGCAGTTCTCAACCTGTGGGTCACGACCCACAGGAACTGTATTAAAGGGCCACACATTAGAAAGGTTGAGAACCACTGATCTAGAGGTTGGGCGTGGGGGCTCACACCTGGAATACTAATTAGAACTTTGGGAGGCCCAGGCATGAAGATGTTTGAGGCCAAAAGTTCAAGATCAGTCTGAACAACACTGTGAAACTTTGTCTCTATCAAAAAAAAATTTTTTTTTAATCAGCTGGGCAGGCTATTTGAGAGGCTGAGGCAGGAGGATCACTTAAGCCCAGGCGCTGGAGGTTGTAGTGAACTATGAAAATGCCATTGCACTCTAGCCTGAACAACAAAGACCCTATCTCTTAAAAAATAAAAATAAAAATTCTAGAAAACAAAGCCCAGGCTACTCTTAAAACCCTTTATAATCTAACAAATCTTAATTTTCTAGTCTCATTTCTTACCACACTGCTCTATGTAATTGACTACTCTAGTCCATATCTTGTAAATATAGCAAGCTCACCACAATTTTAGGACTTTGTACTTGCTGTTCTTCTGGGAGTATTCTACACCCTAATATTCACATGACTGATTCATCATTCAAGACTCACCTGAAAGGTCACCTCTTTCTGCCTGATCACCACATTCTAAGTAACCCTCTGCTCGATCGCCTTCTAACAGTACACTGCCTTATCCTCAGAGCAACTCTCATTGCCTGAAACGAACTTATTTGTTTGTTTACTGTCAGTCTTCTCCGTCAGACTGTAAGCTCCAGGAGCCTGTCTTGGTCTCGTGGTAACACGACATGACCTAGCACAATTCCTGGCAGAGTGTAAGTACTCAATAACATTTACTGAAAGACTGAATTAATGACTATACTGTTGCAACCTTGGGACTTTATTTCCTCCATCCGGCACTCCCACATTTAACTGCTACCTCCCAAACCTCCTGAAATCCTACTCATCAGTCAAGGCCGGATTCAAATTTGGCCTTCTCCATTATGCCAAGTCAAACCATTCACTCCTTTTTCTGTGTCCTAAGAGCACTTTGTTCATACTGGGTTATAGCCACAGTTCTTTAGTGTCTCCCATACTAAGCAATGAGTCAATTGAGCAACTTGTCTCAGTCACTTTGTGCTCTTAGTGACTCACACAAATACCCAACAAATATTTGTTGGGGCAAAGAGACCTGGGTTTGCACTATAGGTCTACCATGAATAAGTTACTTAATTTCTCTAAGGCTCAGTTTCCTTAATAATAGCAATTTGTAATCATAGTCATTATTTCCTAAGACTTTTGTAAATATTAAATGAAAATAAAGCCATCAAAACAGTTATCTGGTACACAGTTCAAATTATCTATTATTAGCTTTACCAGTATAATTACAAAAGGTACATACCTAAGATTTCCATTATCTTGCAGAATCTGCATCAGGTTAAATTTAGGCTCTGGCTCCGGAGCCTCAACTTTGCAGCCTTGTTCACCTTTATTATTCCATTCAGGAACTTTCAGGGAATTTTCTTTGGGTGAATTTTCTACCATAACAGTCAAGGAGGGTGTATATTTGGTTTGATTTTCTCCAAGAGACCCTGCAGACTCCTCCTGGGAAGCTTCCTGTTCTTCATCTTCATTGTCTAATGCAACTTCTTCCTCTTCTTCACTCTCTGTCTCAGTTTTAACATTCATTTCAGCTGGTTGGGTAATCACTAAATGCGAAGAATCACTAATGTTGCTGAAAAAAGGATTAAATTTTCCTCTCTCCCAAAACCTTCCTTTTATCTTTGTAGTAAAAACCCATTTATAAACAAACAACAAATAAGACACAAAATTAACAGCAACTACATGTTACTCTCTAACCTTATGTAGTCTAAGAACCTATTAATGGTCTTCATTAAATTTGGTATTTCTCATCATACCAACAGTTCTCTCACAACTTAAAGCAAAAAAGAAAAATCCTTGGTTGAGTAATTCCTACAATCAGTTAAAGGATTTTAGAAAAGCACACATCGTGAAGGTAAAGTAGGGGAATAGCTTTCTGTTCTGTGTTTTATCCATTATCCTTTTCTACTGTCTTCAAAGTTCTGAGGACAGGGACCATGTATTTTTTATGCTCTAATGAAACACCTGTGACTCATGTGTTGCCAGATACGGGTGTTCAACAAAAAAGGGGAAAAAAGAAAAAAAAGGAAGTTAGTCTAGAACTGCAACATGGGAGAAACCAGGAGAGAAAGCAATTCTACTTTGTCTAAAAATAAGCATGCCCGTCAGCAATGGCAAAGAATGAACTGAACTTACCTAATTATATAAAATCTAAACAGCAATGCTCAGGGTTCTATTAAACTAAGGCTAATATTTCCAAAGTATCAGGTATTTGTATGATGCTGGAATAAGAGTAAAAGCCAAAATGTGTGTGCTTTAGATATTTTTCATATCTGAATGGAAGGCTTAAAGCTTATTCTTCTT
Organism: Galago senegalensis; assembly: GCA_963575145.1. NCBI lineage: Eukaryota > Metazoa > Chordata > Mammalia > Primates > Galagidae > Galago > Galago senegalensis. The sequence continues at coordinate 28,600 of CAUYTI010085163.1, forward strand.
TTGAAATTAAGTTTCAGGAAAAAAGGAATATACAAGAAAATGTATGTGATCAAGAAGGTTCTGACTCATTAAACAGTGAATAAGCAGCTGGTTAACTCAGTCTGATAAACCCACGTAACAGATCTGGTGAAAGCTCATCAGCAGGTACCTGGGTACTTTGGCCTCATTGCCCTCAATCTGCCACTCCGTCGTCTACGTTTTCGCACCTCCAGAGACAGAAGCTTCCTCTCGTAAAGAGCAGCATGCAGCTTGGCTTTTGAATTCATACTCTCTACCTTCAATTCTGGTGTTCCATCAGCAGCCATTCTAGGGGAGAAACAGTATGGTTGCTACAATCTCCATAAAATTCTTTCCTTTATTCCAAGGGGTAAGCCTGACATAATTCTGTATGATAGACTGGGCAAGATAACTCTCGTGAATTCTAAAAAAGTGGGCAGCACCTGTGGCTCAAAGAGTAGGGTGCTTGCTCCATATGCCAGAGGTGGCGGGTTCAAACCCAGCCCCGGCCCAAAACTGCAAAATAAATAAATAAATAAAATGGGAAGGCTTAAAAAAAAAAAAGAATTCTAAAAAAGTGTGACAGATAAAGGGGAATATTGGAATCTACATTAAAACCTCACTAGTAGCCTATCTGAATTTATTAAATATTCTGAAAAAAGTATAGATCTGAAGACAATGTTTAAGTATCTTTAAGTATTCAGTGCTACCCAATACCTTATATAATGAAAATTATCTACTCAGCATGCTATAAATATCCCTTTGAATGTATACAAAATCTGATTTCACAGAGATTGAGATGATAGGGGAAATGGATGATAATCTGTGAACATGGCAAGTAGTACCAAGATAACAGAGACCCAACAAAGAAGGATCTTAGTGAAAAGGTACCAAGACCCAGAGGTGCACTAAATCTCCGGTATGCTGGCATGAAGAACTGCCAAGGCTTCTGCCCCACTGGCTACACGAGATGGGGAGAGGTGGTAGGGACTTTCCAGATGTTGAATACAGGTCAGGAATTAGAGTCAGCGGCCCGGAAAAGGACAGGCAACAGATGTAGAACAAGGCCAAATTTAACCAGGCCATGCATGAGAAATGGGATGGGAAAAGGGGGCTATATTAGGAACCTGGGAAGTGACAGTTATCAGGCCCAGTCTAGATGAGGACTGGGTGGTAAAGGGAAAGGAGACATAACCAAATCACCAAAAAAAAGGAGAGGCTCTGAGTAAGGGAATCAGAAAAGATGTATCCCTATCAGTGTCTGAAAGCATGTAGCCAACTCTGTACACTCACAAGTAAAACTAACTGGTTGTTTCTGTATTCTCTGTCTAGAACTCAAAAGTGTGAGTAATTATCCTAACTCCGCTGAGCATGAGGTTGTGTTGTTTGGTCTATTTAGGACCTTCTGCCAGGGATTTCAGGGTGGATAGAATGGATAGTAAATCTTTTGGAGGTCTTCTCTCCAGAGCAGGACATTAAGCCAAGAACTGGAAGGTCTTGACATTGGGAGTAGAAATGGGAACCTAATTAGTGAACTTTTAAAACTGGTTCAGACCTATCTTGTCATAGTCCCAAAGACTACAGAGCTATGAAAATATTTAGTCAAATAAAAAAATTAAGAGGCTCGGCGCCTATAGCTCAACCGGCTAAGGCGCCAGCCACATACACCTAAGGTGGCGGGTTCGAATCCCCAGCCCAGACCCGCCAAACAACAATGACGGCTGCAACCAAAAAAAAATAGCCAGGCGTTGTGGTGGGCGCCTGTGGTCCCAGCTATTTGGGAGACAGAGGCAGGAGACTCGCTAGAGCCCAGGAGTTGGAGGTTGCTGTGAGCGTGATGCCACGGCACTCTACCCAGGGGGACAGCCTGAGGCTCTGTCTCAAAAAAAAAAAAATTAAGAAAATAAAACAAATCTGATAGAAAAATAAAATCACTTAAACCATTTATTTAGTACTGTCTGGCCAACTTGGTCAAATTTGATAAGTGTATATGCAAACCTGAGTATAGCTTAATAGTGACATT
>CAUYTI010085167.1:0-52849 GCA_963575145.1 Galago senegalensis
TTTAATACGGTTCCTCACATTGTGGTGACCCCCAACCATAAAATTATTTTTGTTGCTACAAATAATTTTATGGATGGGGGTCACTGTAACGTGAGGAACTGTATTAAAGGGTTGCGGCATTAGGAAGGTTGAGAACCACTGCAGTAGACAATCTAATACCCCTCCCCCCACACACACACACATAGGAGGCAAACTCAAATCAATTTAAGGTGGAGGTCAGGGGAATGAGGGAGCAGAGAGAGAGGGGAGGAGGAAAGGGGATGATTGTGCTCCCACTTAATGGGCACAATGTTAGGATATATGGCACACCTCTTGGGAGTGGAACACAAATACAAAAGGGACTCTAACTAACAAATGCAAACATTGTAACCTAATTCTTTGTACCCTCAAATTAACCTGAAACAATAATTTAAAAAATAAAAAAAAAATTGTCTTCATTAAGAAAAAAAAAAGAATAAATAATTGGCCATTGGTGAACAACTTGACCTTCAGTTCCTCTCCTCTTCTCAGAGGTTGGGGGTGGGTGGGGCTGGAAGTCCCAACCCTGTAATCCTGTCTGGGTCTTTCAGGTGACCAGCCACCAGCCACCAGTCATCTCATTAGCATACAAAAGGCACTCTTGTCTCTCACAAGATCCCAAAGATTTGGGGAGTTTGTGCCAGGAAACAAGATGAAGACCAACTACATATTTCACAATATTAACCATCACAATGGCCAAAGCTAGTGATATGGACAAGCCCAAAGCCAAAGGGCAGAAAACTACATTCCCCACCCCCATGAGGCAAATTTAAAGGTGCACACATAATAGATAAGTGTAGCGCAATGACAGGGGGACCTTCTGAGAAGAAATGCATCGTAAGGCAATTTTGTCCTTGCACAAACATCATAGGGTTCTCCATAAATCTAGATGGTAGAGTGTACTACACACCTGGGCTGTGTGGTATAATCTGTTGCTGTTTACTGTGCTAATAATGAACGGTTGTAACACAATGGTAACAATTTGAGCGTCTCATCAAATCTAAACAAAGAAAATACACGGTAAAAATGGTGGGTGGATAGCCTGAGCTCAATAGTTGGAGACCAGCCTGAGCCAGAGGGAGACATCTCTAAAAATAGCTGGGCGTTGTGGTGAGTGCCTGTAAAAAAATTTTTTTTTAATTTTTAAATAAGAATTTATTTTTAATTTTTACTCTTTAAACTTTTTTGTTTAAAAACTAAAACACACACACTAGCCTAGGCCTACACAGGGCAGCACCATCAATATCACTGTGTTCCACCTCCATGGCTTGTCCTGCCAGAAGTTCTGAAGGATTTCAGACTTCCTTCAGCAACAATATATGTCAAAAGCTAAATCTGCTGAGAGGCAGTAACTGGCAACTTGAAATTCGTATCTTGATAAGGAAGCCAAATATATAGCTTTTTGGCCTCTGCGGTGGGAGGGCCTCTGCCTCCCATCAAGATTCATATGGGTGGGAAGTCGCCTGAACTAGCAGGGGGATTTAGAGGGTAAACACTTCAAAACGATGGCAAATGTCTGCCACAATCCTTCACTCCATCAACCAAATAAGCAAGAAAATGACAGATGAGTTAGCATTCATCTCAAAAAACTAGAAAAACACAGTAAGATAAAAAGGAAAATAATACATGTAAGAGCAGAAATAGAGAAACAGCAAAATAGAAACACTGCATAGAGATGAGCAAGGTCAAACTGGTGTCTTTGAAATGGCAAACCTCTAGCAGATGAGAAGGCCAAATAATATGAGGAACAAGAACAAATACACAGACAGAAATGAGAATTTTAAAAAATCACGAGTGCTACAAATTTCATGGCAGTACATTTGAAAAACTAGATGAAAGGGAAAGGTTTTTAAACATGCAGTCAGCAGTTGGATATTTGTGTCCGGAGCTCGGAAAAGTCCAGGCAGGAAACAAAGGTAATCAGAAACGGACAGTTATTCAGGTCTTGGAAGGCAGAACTGAGGGCAGAATCCTTTGGAGTATCGTTATTTCCAAGCAAGGCAGATGAAGAGCAGCCAGTAATGAAAACCAAGAATAAATAGTCACAGAGTTCGCCGAAGAGTCAGAGAAACGTGAGGACCCCTACGGGGCCTGGGGAAGAGGGGGAGAGGTTCAAGAAGTAGTGGGATCAACAGAAGGCACATGAAACGCGTCAAGCAAGGAAGGAAGGAGCGCGCAGCGCCCTGGGTGCGGCGGTGGGACGGCCCGGACGGCCCCGGGGGCAGGTTAGCGCCCCCGCGTGGCGGCGGCCGGGAGGTGTCCCGCGAGAGCCCGCGGGGGAGCCACGTGGCCCGGTCAATAGAAAATAGTGCGGGAGGGAGAAAAAGGGTCCACGCTGGGAGAGAGAGAAAGACAGACGGACGATCACAGATGGGGGTCGAGAGTGAGATTAGGAACAGACGCGGAGCTTCTGGGGGAGGCCTTGAATGGCAGACAAATTCCTCTTCCTGTGAAATAGGGGAAGTGGCGAGGCTAGGAGCGGAGAGGAACTTGTACAGGAGGGTGGAGTGGGGAACTCGCAGAGATTCCTGCCTGATAACTTTTGTCTTCTGCTGGAGTGGAGATAAGGTCATCTGGTGACAGTAAGAGGGTGGGGTGGAGCAGGGTCCTCTCTGGGTCTCCCACCCTCTCTGGGCAGCAGCCTCGCCCCTGCGAGGACGACTGCTGGACTTCCAGGTCTCAGCCGACGCTTGAGGCTGCAGCGCTGCCCCGGATCTGTCCTGGGATCAAAACCCTGGGTTCTGATTTCTGGGCACTTTCTTAGCAGTTGCTTAACATCTAGAAATCTAATGTTTCGTAAAGATTTTTATTAGCCACGCTTTCTCTCCAGGAGGTATTACATAGAAGATGAGAGTGATCTTTCTGCCGTCCGCGTTTCTCTATTCCTACAGCATAGTGGCTTTAGCTGTAACATTCACCTTGTTTCTCTTCAGTGTCAAGTTTTTCGTTCTGCTAAACGTGTTACCAGAAGAAGACGGTCTGGCAGCCCTTCGCGGTCAGCCACATGCGTAGATGGAGTTAGGTCCACCAAAGTTTATTTATCAGAAGGCCGGCGATTCTGGAGAACAGTGACAGTAGCCTCTCTGGGACTGTTCTGTTCTTTCATTTCCAACATCCCAGTTTTATACGTAAAGGTTCAAAGCAAAGACCCACCTTAACTCTTATTTTAAATAATAATCAGCACAACTCAGTGACAATCTATTACAACATTTCCAATTCAAAAGTTAATTTCCTAAATCAATCTTTCTAAACTATTCAAGATGGGCAACTTAGAGTGGAAGCTAAACTCGCAAAGCAGTGAGAATGAGAGACAAGAGGTGAAATAAAAGGACCAGACAGCTGTGTCGTGTCTGCCCTAGCCTGACTAACTCTATCTCATTCTCACTACTCCTGCTTTCAAACAGCATGTAAAAATGCAGTTATCTGAAAATCAATTCACTTTGAGATGTACTTGTTTCGGACACAATTGACAGTAATCTTTCTATTTATTTTTGTGTTTTTTGAGACAGAGTCTCATTCTGTTGCCCTGGAGTTGAGTGCTATTGCATTATCATAGCTCACAGCAACTTCAAACTCCTGGGCTCAAGCCATCCTCTTTGAATAGCTGGGACTAAAAGTGCCTGCCACAACACCCAGCTAATTTTTTTTGTAGAGACAGGGGTCTCATTCTTGCTCAGGTTAGCCTAGAACTCCCGAGCTCAAGCAATCTACCGGGGCTTGGCCACCCAGAGTGCTAGGATTATCCATAATCCACTATACTCAGCCTACACCCAGTTAGACATCATCTTAAGGGGCTCTAATTCTAGACTTTAGTGATCTTAGAAAAAGTTCTGGGGCCTATCTGGGCTTCAGCTTCCATTATATGGAATACTAACTACAGCCTTTCTTTAGTGTCCAGGGGGATTGGTACAAGGACTCTGTAGGATACAAAATCCATGGATGCTCAAATCTCTTATGTAAAATAATTTTGTATTTGCATATAACCTATGCACATCCTCCCATATACTTTAGTCTTTAGATTACTTATAATTCCTTATACAATGTAAATACCATGTAAATAATTGTTATATTGTGTCAATAAGACAAAAAAGCCTGTACAGGGCTGGGTACAGTGGCTGATGCCTGTAATCCTAACTCTCTAGGAGGCCAAGATGAGTCAATTGCCTACACTCAGGAGTTCAAGACCAGCCTGGGCAAAGTGAGACACCTGCCTCTACTAAAAATAGGAAACTAGCTGGGGTGGCATTGTGGGCATTGTGACTGTAGTAGTCTCAGCTACTCTGAAGGCTGAGGCAAGAGGATTGCTTGAACCCAAGAGGGTTCATGAGGTTGCTATGAGCTATGACATCATGGCACTCTACCCAGATCGACTGAGACTCTGTCTCAAAAAAAAAAAAAAAAGGGGTGGTGCCTGTGGCTCAGTGAGTAGGGTGCTCAATCCGTATACTGAGGGTGGTGGGTTCAAACCCAGGCCCAGATAAACTGCAACAAAAAATAGCCAGGCGTGGTGATGGGTGCCTGTGGTCCCAGCTACTTGGGAGGCTGAGGCAAGAGAATCACCTAAGCCCAGGAGCTGGAGGTTGCTGTGAGCTATGATGCCACAGCACTCGGCGACAAAGTGAAAAAAAAAGGAAAAAAAGAAAACCTGTACATGTTCAGTACAGATAAAACTTTGTTTATTTTTTTCCAAACTTTTTTCCATCTGCAGTCAATTGTATCCATAGATGAGGAACCCATGAATATAGAGGGATGACTATATTTTTTTATTGTGTGTGATTGGAAAACCAAAACCTAAAATTCATAAAGCAAATAAACTTAATGGGTGATATGAGAATTCACTATAGCATAGGAGCAATCAACAATGAACACATTTCAAATTTTGCAAAAAGATCTTACTTAATAAATTATCTGTACTTCTGGTGCTCTTTATTTTTAATTAAATCTTTTAGAATATTGTTATTCTTGGATGCTAAGAAAGTACACTCAAGGTAACGAAAAATTAAGCTGAAAGTATAAATATGAAACCTATAAAAAAAACTAAAGCAGAAATAATTACCGTATCTTAACTATGAACAAAAAAAATGTAGTGTGAGTTATTTATAGGAGTCGAAAACTTTAATGAAAACTGCTAGTTATTAACAAAAGCAAGGGGTAAAGTAAAATTCTTTCAATCTTCAAAGACTATAATATCAACAGATAATACCACATAGCAATAAAACCATACTGTGAAACTTCACCAATCTTAATATACTTATTTGGAATTTGTGACAATTTTGACAAAAGCTTAGCAAAAGTTTACCTTTTCACCAGTATTAATCAAATCGTAAAATAAACAATATTCATAAAGTTAATGTTTAAATTACTTTAGAGAACAAATTATGTTCAAATATCTTGAGCATACCATACTTAGTAACAATTTACATGTGAATTATAAACATTTTAATCTATCCCTTAAAGTCGTTCTCTTCAGAATCCCTTCTATTTTTGTACTTGTTTGGTCTTAAAAATAAAACTCTCTTTAAAGATACTCTCTGAGATTTTAGGCCTTTCCCTGTCCAACCAAATTGTTATTTCAAATAAAATAAATGCATGATTACTTTGCCTTTCTTTAATTGGTTTCTATTTTACCTTAAGAACACATAGAAATTAACACTCAATTATGATAAAATAGCCATAATTTATTGTGCTTCTGTTAAGTAGCAGGCAATGTGCGAAGCATTATAAAATCTTATTTCTAATCCCTCATTCCAAACATGTCAAAATAGACATTATTGTCCTCTTCTTTCAGATGAGAAAATTGATACTTAACAAAGAAATTTTCCTAAGGTCTCAAATATTTTCTGAATCTGAGAAGTGAGATTGCCCACATCAAGGGTCTAATAGAAAGCACTCAATAAATGCCAGCTCTGGCTATGGTGGTTACTATAAAGTCAAATCTCTTTTTAAAGATAGGTAAAATTGAGGGCCAAAAAAATCTCTCCCCTATCTTTTGGATATGTTTCAGTTGCACGTGAATATTCATCCATTCAACAAACAAACATTTATAGAACGTTTACTATGCACTGGGAATGCCAGCATGAGCATATGAGCAAAGATCTACCACTTTTGAACTAGTCCAGTTTTGTGTGTGTGTGTCTCACTTATCACCCTCGGTAGAGTGCCATTACATCACAGCTCACAGCAACCTCCAACTCCTGGGCTTAGGCGATTCTCTTGCCTCAGCCTCCTGAGTAGCTGGGACTATAGGCACCACCTACAATGCCCAGCTTTTTTTTTTTGTTGCAATTTGACTGGAGCTGAGCTTGAACCCATCACCTTTGGTACATGGGGCCGGCACCCTACCCACTGAGCCACAAGTGCCGCCCTAGTGCAATATTTTTTGAAGTGATAAGCTCCGAGTGGTTATATACATATATCTAAAACATGTCTGGATTGCCCCCTTTCACGTGATCTATGTGTTTATTCTGTAGTCAAACACAGTTTATATATTTCTCATGTTAGAGTTTTTGAGCTGTAAAAGACCTTGGAAATTAGCCCCAAACCTGTCATTTTATAGGTGATAATACTTATGCCAAAGCTGTGGGAGGCCTGTGCTCTGCCAGGGAGGAAGCTGAGTCCAGGGCCCACAGTCAGGGGCTACAAATCACCAGACCCTGGCAAATGAATGGTAAAACCAAATAAAATCAAATAAAAGATAAAATCAAAATAAATCCCTTGTCATCTATGTTACTGCAAAGGCTTATTAAAAGCAAAAATAAGCTCTAAAACGGAAGCCTAAAATGTCCAGGTATGATATAGCCAAAACCCAACAGGAAAACGATCCTTAACATTCTGGTGTTGGAACAGCGCTATATTCCCCCGTCGTGATGAGGAAATTGTGGCCAGGGATGTTAAAGGATTTGCCCAGGTCTCCGAGCTGAGATTCAGAAGCCTTGTTTCCATTTTCCTTGGCCCAGGCCTTTCCACCGAACTTAAAAAGAGTCTCCAGTTACCAGTCCTCAGAAGGGCTGGAGGAACTATGTCAGACTATTCCTCTAAACTGGGACATAGCAAATGGAATCAAATATTGGCTTTGGGGACAAACAGGGAAAGAAGCTCTCAATCAGAGCCCTCTTTCAAAATCCTTAAGTTTGTTTAAAATCTAAAGAAACATTGACCTTTTCCATAGGCTTTTAAAGACTTAAAAGCTCTTTCTTTATCCAAAAAATGTTTCACACAGTTCTCAAGCATAATCCCATCTCAGAGGTTGGAGACATGGCAACCTGGTGCCTGTTACAACTTCATCAGTGTCTTTGCGGGGCAGGTAACATTTTAGTGGGCATGCTGACCAGCCCAGCAACTGCTCCACCACACACTTCATTCTGTGTCATCTATGGATAGGAATATAAAGTACCTCAGATGACCAAACTGTAGAAGCCAATATCCTTTCAAAAAAAACAAGCTCCCTCACACACCATACTCAAAGGCTTAATTTTCAGAGAACAGGGTATGATCTCTTGCTAGTTAAAATCCTGAGAGAACTCCCTTAGGGAGGCCCACGGACATCTCCCGCTGGGTTGTCCACACATTTCCCTTCTCTGGCTCTGCCTTTTTAAGGAAGTCCCCTCCATTGTTAATCCCATTTCCCTCTATTCAGTCTTTCATCCATTGAATGTTGATTGCTGGAAGCTGTTGTTAGGAGATAAAGACCTTGGTCTTTTTGTTTTTCCAGAAGCTTCTGGTCTACTGGGATGATTAGTGAGCAGGGAAATCATCTGGAGAGAGATACAAAACAGACTTGCATTTTATAAAAATACCCCTGGGTCATTCTGATGCAGGTGGTTCCCAGGCCCCTTTCTTAACACACTGGCATGGAGGGACAGTGGTCCCTTGCCCTGTGCATTCCAATCCTAACCATCCTTCAGGGTCCAGTCCTGATGGAGCCTTCCACGTTGCCTTAGTCATCACTGACTTCCCTTCCTTCTCTAGCCCTTCATCAGTGCCGCTCTCAGGACACTTTCTATCTTGCTCTGTAGATCCTTTTCAGAAGGGGGATTGTGCTTGACCCGACTGAGCATTCTCTGTAGCACCTAGCACAGTGCCCTGTCTAGTAACCACGCATGTCATGCTTTACTGAATGAAGGGATCTATTTCTAGACAGAGAGTTGCATTTTAATTTTCTTTTTATTAAATCATAGCTATGTACATCAATGCAATCATGGGGTACAGTGTGGTGTTTTCACATACATTTTGAAATACTCTCATCAAACTGGTTAATGTAGCCTTCATGTCATTTTCATAGTTATTGAGTTAAGACATTCATACTCTGCTTTTAGAAAGAATCACTTGTACCCTTGTAGGATAAACCATAGAGGTGACCCCACCAATCACTCTTCCTCCCCCATCTACCCCCTCCTCTCCCTTCTCCTACCCCCCTTCCCTTATTCTAAGGCTATAATTAGGTTATAGCATTCCTATTAAAGCTATAAATCAGTTTGAGAGTTGCATTTTTAAAGTGGACATGTGATACATAATAATGTTTTATGACCCTGAATGTCTCAAAATGGAGTCACTTATGACTCAGGCCATAGTGAAATTGTTAACTCTTGGAAGTGATAGGACTATGCATGGTGGGCCGAGGTGATAAGATAATACCTGCTGTGGCCGCACCTGACAAGAGAGTGAAGCCAAGAGGCAGCTGAGATAATGACCACAGATCCTCCTGGGCAGGTTCATCAAAACAGCAGAGAAACTGGCCATGTCAAGAACCCCACAGAAGCTCTTTCTTTGAGAGCTGTGAAGCCTCCTCTTGTTTGGCAGTGAAGCTCTTCTGGGAGAAGAGCAGCAACCACCCCGGGGGCGAGCTAGGAAAACTAGGCTGATCGGAACCTGACGCGATAATGGGCACACCGGCACTGGCACCAGGGAGAGAGGAGGATGTTTTCAGAGGTAGAATACCAGGCCCGGAGCTTCAAAGATGGGAATAAGCTGATGATATGGGGGAGACTCTAAGTAGCCTGGCTGGAATGCAGTAAAAGATGCTGCACACAGAAGGAAGAGAAATGAGTGGGCAAAGGGGAGAGAGGGTGGCCAAGAAAGTTGCTGGAATGTTCCGGCGGCCAGCTGGCGTGGAACTGTAGAGACTGTCAGAGATCAAGGAATTACAGTGAATGCAGCTGGTCATACAACTGGACTGAGGCTCTCTCCTCCCCTAGGATTCTGTCCTGCCTTGGTCTCCATGGACTGGCAGCTTCTCCTCCACTTAAGGTGTTCACTGGGCTCTGCCTGGGTCCCCCTCTTTGTCCCACAGCCTGGAAACTCTCTCAAGACAGCAAGCTAGGGGACTGCAGCGTTCAGCTTGTGTGTTCCCCACCTCTTATCTGTCCTTTGTGGCCACTCCAGCTGCTATATGGTGGAGCCTGGAGTGGAGAAGGAGCAAAGGAGGGGTGAGAGCCCCCACGGAGGACTCTCCATGGTGCAGTAGTCTCCGTGTGGAGGTCTCTGTAGTGGAGGTGGAGAAAGGCAGAGAAGTTGGAGACATATTTCTCAAGGAGAGGCAAAGTTTGGTGAGGAAGTAGGGGTGAGGGAAATGGCCAAGTCAAGGGTGATTTGGGGGCTTTTTTCTTCTGTAGAAAGGAAATTCCAATAAGGGGTTAGAGTGAGGATTAGATGAGACATGCGTCCTCGAGTCCTAGACTGTGGCTGCTGCTGAAGCTAGCCTACCACGCCTACCATGGGCTCGCCCTGAACCCATCTCCTCTGAGAAGTTCAAAGCGTCTTTGTCTACAAAGCTCAGTCCTTTACAGTCACTATTTTCTTCTTTCCCATCTCCTCTCCATGAGCCTCAGTTCAATCCTCAAGTTCTCCCAGAGCTCCTAACAAAGAAATCTCAGCTGATGATCTGCCCCCATGACAGCAACTTCAGGCCCTTATATCGCCCAGAATGAGGCTTAGGGGAGGGGCCAGACTGGAGACCTGCAGGACCCTACTATGGGACCCAATCCATTCTGTGCTGAAGGTGACAGGGTTGGGGGAGAAGGCAACCTTCCAGGACCCTTTCTTAAAATTGTCCTTGAAAGAGTTGCTGAGCCTGTTTTCTTATTGGCAAATCTGTGAGGCTGGCTCATTATCACAGCTAACACCACAGGTCTAGGGGTTCTTTGTTTTTATCTTATGATTCTTCCACGAGAATTTTTTATTGTGATGAAATATGCTTCCAATACAGCACATCACACATTCATTATCTTAACCATTTTTAAGTGTACAGTTCAGTGGCACTAAGTGCATTCACATCGTGACGCCACCATCAGCACTATCCATCTCCAGAATTCTTCATCCTGCCAAAGAGAAACTCTGTACCCATGAAATGAGTTCCTCCCCAGCCCCTGGCAACCCCCATTCTACCTTCCGTCTGTATGAATTTTACTCTCACGTTTCTCTTGTAAGTGGAATCCTATTTGCCCTTTTGTGACTGGCTTATTTCACGTAGCATAATGGCCTCCAAGTTCACCCATGTTGTAGCCGGTGTCAGAATTTCCTCTGTTTTTAAGACTGAGTAATATTCTACCGTGTGTACACACCACGTTTTGTTTATGCATTCATCTAACAACAGACACTTGGGTTGTCCTACTTTTGGGTTATTGTAAGCAATGTACAAGTATCTGTCTAAGGCTCTGATTTCAATTCTTTTGGGTATATACCCAGAAGTGGAATTGCTGACGTATATGCTGTGTTTATTTTTCTGAGAAACTGTCCTGCTGTTTTCTACAGTAGCCATGCCATTTTATACCTCTGCCAGCAATGCCCCAGGTTTTCGATTTTTTCTACATCCTCACTAATACGTATTCTCTCTCTCTGTGAGTGCACTAGCCATCCTGATGGGTGTGAAGTGGTATTTCATTGTGGTTGATTTCCATTTCCCCTGCGATTAGTGATTGAGTACCTTTCATGTGATTATTGGCCATTTGTACATCTTCTGTGGAGAAATGTCTATTTAAATATTTTGCCCATTTTTAAATGGGTTGTTTGGAGTTTTTGGTGGCTGCTGAGTTGTAGGAATTTTTAATATATTCTCGCTATTAATCCCTTATCAGATGTATGGCTTAGAAATACTTTCTCTTATTTTCTGGGTTACCTTTCCACTCTCTTGATGGCATTCTTTGCCACACAAAAGTTTTTGACTATTATGAAGTACAATTTATCTATCTTTTCTTGTGTTGCCTGTATTTTTGTCATCCATTCATAATGTAGGATTAATTAATTAATTTATTTATTTTGAGACAGAATCTTGCCCTGGGTAGAGTTCTGTGCCACAAACCTCACAGCAACCTCAGACTCTTGGGCTCAGGTGATCACCTGGCCCCAGCCTGCCGAGTAGCTGTGACTACAGTTGCCTGCCACAACGTCTGGCTATCTTTTCTATTTTGGGTAGAGATGGAGTCTCACTCTTGCTCAGGTTGGTCTAGAACGCCTGAGCTTACGTTATCCACCTGCTTCAGCTTCCCAGAGTGCGAAGATTACAGGCGTGAGCCACCGTGCCCGGCATAATTTAGTTTTTAAAAATGATTTTTTTTTTCAAATTCGAATGCTAAAATCAGAGCCACAATTGTGTCCCTTTTTTCAGTTGGAGAAACTACTAAGCAGAGAGATTAATGGGCTTCCTTCATCCCATCACTGGTTAGTAAACTCTGGGCCGAGAATCCATTTCCTGGGCTCCCTCCAGGGACTCTCTCTGGCCCTCCCAAAGCAGGCAGGTCCCTCAGCGAGATCTGAAACACAGAGATCCTGTAGTTTCCTCAACCCCCAAAGTGGAAAAAAGTGCTAGTTTCAGCCTTTTCTTTGCTAGTCAGTCCAAGTTCCCCCCTTACATTCCAAAAAATAAAGCTTCTGGGATGGAGAATCCATAAATGTTTTAGAAGTGTTCATTTCTGGGCACGGCCTTTTCCCAGAGCAAAGACTCCCCATAGATAGAGTAAATTAGCGGTTGGTCCCGAGGGCAAAGAAAAGCTGCAGCCCCTGTCCAGCCAGTATTCTGCTTTCCGTGCGTTAGTGTGCTCAGCTGCGGCCTGTCATTTCAAACTGTTGAAGAAAGTTCCTCCGCACCTCCCAACCTCCCCGCAGCTCCACTCACCACTTAATTCACGTTTTGAAGCAGTAAAGGAATGGGTCTGCCGAGGGGGGTTCTGAAAGGAAAGGTAACCATGGACTTTCTTATTTAAGCACCCGGTGGAGCAGGTGATGGCAACAGGAGGGGGGATTATGAACCTCTCCCAGCCCAGCTTCCTTTCCTAGTAAAGCGGGAGTCAACCTGGTGGTTTCAGCGGCGGTGGGATGAAGAGTAACTTCGCCAGCCAGGGCAGAGTGTGCTGGCATTCTTTCTGGAAGGTCCCACAGTTGTAATCTTACTCTGAGTTCTATAGGGACAGTGTCTGTAATGGTGATTTAGGATTCTAGCGTCTCGGGCTCTCCCTGGGTGACAGCGGGCGAGCGCTGTCCTTTCAGCGAACACAAGCGCACGCACTTGGAAACGCTGAACCCTCTGGATGGGATGATCTCTAATTGTGCCCCAGAGCCATTTGGGGAAGGGACAACCTTACTCCACCAGGCCCTCGGCACTGCTGCACGCGACCCTGTTGCCCCACGCTCTACAGGTCGTTTGGGGTCCCGGGGCAAGCGCAGCAGCCGCCCCAGCATCTCCCGGCGCACCGAGGGTGAACCCTGGACCGACTCGAGAAGGGCTTTCCTTGCGACTCCGTTACAACGCTGGTTTAGGGGAGGCAAGAGAGAGACCCCGGGAGGGCGAGGGCGCCAAGGAGAGGAAAGGCGAGGAAGTGCCGGGCAGGGGCAAGCGCGGCCGAGGGCGGGGCGCGCGGGAGGGTGCGAGAGGGGCGTGGGCGCGGCCGCCCGCGCGCCCCGGCCGGGCCAGGGGGAGGGGCGCTGGCGGGAGCGGCGCCTCCCGCCCGGGGAGAGCGGCGCGCGCGGCAGCCCCGCGGCAGCAGAGCGCCGAGCGGGGAGCGAGGGCAGCCAGGGGATCGCGGGCGGCGGCGAAAGAGAAGTGGAGCGCAGACGGCCGGCGCGCGGCGCGGCTGCCATGGGCGTGCAGTGACCCGCCGCGCGGGGCGACTTCCTCGGCGGCGCGGCGCGGAGCTCCCTGGCTGGCGGTGCGTCTCATCGGTCACCATGAAAGGTAGGGCGGCGGCGGGCTTCGCGGGCTGCGGGAAGGTGGCTGTGGGCGCGGGGAGCCTGGGCGCCGGGTGCGCGCGCGGACACTGGGGGCGCTCCCTGGCTTGCGAGTGGGCACCGCAGGAGACCTCAAAGTTGGAGTTTGAAGCGCGAGAGTATTTCCCCATCGCGTCTTTGCAAAGTAGCTTGAAGCCCTACGTCGTTGTTTACGGATTTCTGTTTCCAACTTTTTAATTGGAAAAACATGCAGAGAAGAGCGGCGGCATAGTCATTCCTCCAGGTCGGTTTTCCGCTCTGCCGCGCTCCCCCCTCTCGTCCGGTGCTCTTTCCTCCCCTCTGTGGCCGCTTCTCCGTCGGGGCAGTCCCCGTGCGGACGACCGGGTGTTTTCTCTGGGACTCGGGATGTTCTGCGTGCGCTCTCCCCACATCTGGCAATGATTAGGTGCCCGCGGAGTTCAGCTGGCTCGGGGGTGCGTTTGGCATCTTCTTCCATCAGATGCACGGACTGGAAAATAACTGCTCCCCGTCCCCTCCATGTGCCCGCAAGTGTTCAGGGGGGCCACAAATCATCCCGTTAATCGTGCCCTGGGCGGTGTCCTCTGCGGGCCGTTTTATGGAAGTGTCAGATGTTATCGTACTTTAAAAAGAATCACAAGGAGAAGGGCTTTGCAGGGCAGCCTTCTGTTTAGTGGAAACACGGGGATTTGTCAGCAGAATCTTGATTTATATGTGAGATAAATAACTACAGCCCCGGGATCAAAGGGAGTCCTTTGGAGATGGGCCGGCACGGTGTTTACACGGGACTTCACAGGAGAATTCTCGGGTTTGTGCTCCAGTAACAGTCCAGCGCGGTCCAGGGCTGGGTGCGAAATGCCATCCGACCGCGGTGACCGTGTTGCCAGCCTCCAGAGACCGTGCAGCGAGATCCATCCAGTTTGCCCAGTCTTGCTGTCCCAGGGAGGTGCCCAGGGAGCCCCACGCTCTTGGAAAGTTACTTTTTGGCTGTGGAATATTTTTCTGAAAGTCAGTTCGTGCTGAACTATCCGGAGTGATGATGTCCTACCTATTCACTCTGTTTCCAAAGACGTTATGTCTCCGCTTTAGGAGACCCCTGAGAGGGAGGTGACCGACCACCAAAGACAAGATACGGTTTTCTCTCTAGAGAATAAAAAAATGCAGTAGTGTGTTTCTTCTTTCCCCTCCTCAGTTTCTCTTCTCTCATTTATATTCTAGGAAATATGCACATTCCTTAGCTAGCTCTAATTAAAGGATCCTCCGTAGAAAGGAAAGAGTTTCATGGGGCTACAAAGTTACTCTGGGGCTCAGTTGCTAACATTTTAGCCAGAAGTGAGTCCTCTCCCTGCTGATCATTAAGGCCAGTAGTTTTTGAATTCTTGGAAAGATAAGCTATCTACTTACTCCCACGTGGTTCCTAAAGCCTGAAACTTGCCTTATGCTTTTTTTACTGGGTAAAGGCGCATTATTGCAGCTTGGGTGCTTTTTAGTTTTAATTCAAATCTGCAATGGAAAACACACCTAAAGGTCCTACTAACACATTTTTTGGTGGTATTTATGGTGCATTCTGGGCAGCTTGCAAACCCCAAGGAGAAGGTTCATGGCTTACCTGCTGTGGTCTACGTACTGCCTAAAAGCTCTACCTTCAGCCCCAGTAGGGGAGGCTGATCCAGAAACTAGACTAGTGAATTCCTGGGTAGACTAGTGACTTTGAAGGCCTCTTATAACACGAAAATATTCTATTAAGAGCTTTGCTTGCCAACTATTACCACATAATCTGCATTCATTGGTTGGTGGAGGAGGGGACAGTAATAACTTTTTAGTGCCTACCCAGAAGTGCCAGCCACTGTGCAGCACCATTTACAAGCACAGTTAATCCTCTCAATAGCCCTTTTAGTAGGTATTTTAATTCCTACATTATAGACATGGAAACTAGAAGAAATAGGAACTGGCAACTAGGATGAAAGGGTAGGCACCTAAAGACAAGCTTTGCCAATCTCCCTGTGTTGCTTGGAAGACTCTAAGACACCAGATATTACAACCCCTGGTATAGACTAGAACAAAAGTGAATCTCAGACAACTAAGTGGCCAAGTTAGTGCCAAAGCCAGGAAGGGGTGGAGCTAAGCAATTGGATCTGAGGCTTCCTTTTTTTTTTTTTTGAGACAGAGTCTTACTCTGTTGCCCAGGCTAGAGGGCTGTGGCATTAGCCTAGTTCAAAGCAACCCCAGACTTCTGAGCTCAAGCAATCCTCCTGCTGCAGCCTCCCCTGGACCTGAGACTTCTAAAGCCAAGCTGCTTTACCAAGTGGGATTATTCTGGCCATTTGCCATAGGTAACCAACCCAAGGTTTTCTCAGGGTTCCTGGTGATATTGCATAATTGTTAACTCACTATGCTTCAGAAAGTCAATGTTGCATTAGAATTTAACTTTGCTAAATGATAGAAGGCAATGACAAGTCTTGCAAAGTATTAACCTAAAACTTTTTCTTTTTTTTTTTTTTAACTGAGACAAGATCTCACTCTGTCCCTGGGGCTGGAGTACAGTGGCCTCCTCATAGCTAACTGCAACCTCAATCTACTGGGCTCAAGTGATCCTCCTGCCTCAGCCTCCCAAGTAGCTAGGACTACAGGTGGGAGCCACTTCACCAGGTGGATTTTTTTATTTTTAGTATAGATGGGGTCTCTTGCTCAGGCTGGAACATTTTTTAACCCAAATAGAAAGTCAGTGGACCCCATAGAAACTAAAGAAGTTCATTTGTCAAAGTATATGCTTCTGTGCAAGTCAGATGTCTTCTTAGGGTACATGTTTGACTTTCTAATTCTGAGGTTTAAATTAAACCTTGGGCATGGCCTTTGTTATCCCCTCCAGGGGTCCTCAAACTTTTTAAATAGGGGGCCAATTCACTGTCCCTCAGACCGTTGGAGGGCTGATTGTGGGCTCTGGACAAGTCAGCTGCTAAGCAGGACAGGCAGTGGCTGCAAAAACATCCTGCTGGCTGAATAAATGTGCTAGGTGGGCTGGATGTGTGCCGTAGTTTAAGGACACCTGCCTAGGCCTTGAGCCGTGAGCCTTGGCGCCACCTATCTGTTGCATTCAGCAAACATCTGTCTGGGTTCTATCTCTTCCTTCCCTGAAGTCCCAAGTACCAAAATAATGACATCATTATATATTCTCCAGAAGAAAACGACTTGCCCCATTGCTGCAATGCTTGAAGTCTTCCAAACTGGTCAAAACATGAAGCTGTTTTAATTTCTTTCCAATTTCATTTTCAATTAGCTGTACTACACCATAAACCTCATAGTTTCTGGATAAGTGTTCAAATTCTTCATGAAGGAATCTGACTCCTCTGGATTTGGATATGTTATCACTAATCACATTCTCAGTTCTGGATGGTGGGGATATTGGTAAGTTTCAGCAAAGCAGCACTTGTGGCCTAAGAGATGGGCGACAGTAGCTACTACCTCTCTGGACCACAAAAGTCCAAACCACTGCTCTAATTCAACATAAGGAGGAGGCTGGTGCCCTTAAGGCATACTGTTCAACTGCTTATTTTTATATTTTTGTGTATAAACATTTCTGAAATACCGTTTGGCAGTAATACCTTTATAGTGACTAGTAAGCAGCGTTTTGCTCCTGCCCTCTAATTTTGTGGACTCATAGTCTCCTGGCTTCCCCAGTGTCTCTCTAAGGCAGTGGTTCTCAACCTTCCTAATGCCGTGACCCTTTAATACAGTTCCTGTGGGTCATAACCCACAGGTTGAGAACCGTTGCTGTAAGGCATCTTGTTCTTAACTAGGATAAGCAAAGTAGGGAGGGGACTACGTTTAACACTGAAAAAACCATGTTTTCTAAAGGGAAAAGGGAACAAAATAAGGTCTCTTTCCCTTCACTGACTGGGAATCAAGACTGCTCTTCCTCTGGGAGGCAAATTTACAATCTAATTATACTTTTGACTTTTCATTAGTTTGAGGATGCTTGACATTCTTAATCTGAAGCTTAATTATTGTTAAGTATAGATCTTCTCTGTGGTCTTGTATGCAATTTCCCAGGATTGTTCCCATACCCCCCCATTCCAACTCGGTTGCTAGGGGGCTCACTGATAATGGTGTGAATAAGAAAAGTTAGCAAGGGCCTGGTGTGTTGGTTCATGCCTGTAATGCTAGCACTTGATAGGCCAAGGTGGGTGGATTGCTTGAGCCTGGCTCTACTGAAAAAAAAAAATAGAAAAAAATTGGTGCTGGGCACTTGTAATTCCTGCATTTTTTTTTTCTAGAGACAGAGTCACCCTGTCACTTTGTCACCCTCAGTAGAGAACTGTGGTGTCTCTCGCAGCAACCTCTACCTCTTGGGCTTAGGTGATTCTCTTCCCTCAGCCTTCCAAGTAGCTGGGACTATAGGCACCCACCACAATGCCCAGCTATTTTTCTGTTGCCGTTTGGCCGGGATTGGGTTTGAACCCACCACCCTTGGTATATGGAGCTGGCACCCTACTCACTGAGCCACAGGTGCAGCCTGTAGTCCCAGCTATTTGGGAAGCTTAGGTATGAGGATCTCTTGAGCCCAAAAGTTTGAGTTTGCTGTGAGCTCTGATGACACCTTGGGGCTCTACTGACTGAGTGAGACAATGTCTCAAAAAAAAAAACAGAAAAAAAAGAAAAGGTAGCAGATAATGGGATGTTTCATTTTCCTAATAAATAATTGCCCTCACTAAAATATATTACTCATGTAACTGTTACATAAGGTAAATGGCCAACATAAGGTAAATGGCCCCTGAAGTATTGGTTTTCAAATGGGAAAATAAACACACATTTTGTGATAGAAAAAGTATGCTTCTCTTTGGGTAAGCCCAACATGTGGGTAATCTCTTAAGGAGGAGGCAAGTGAGACTTCCACATCCCGTTAAGTCCTACTATGTGCTGGACCCCACTAGGATGAGCAAGGTAGGCAAGGGCTGACGATCTGCCCTCCTGTAATGACTTTGCCTCTGAGGGCTGAAGAATTGATATGTTTTGCAGCCAGTCACTAGAGGAGACACTTTCAACTGGAGATTCTCTAGAGAGAAAGCAGATTCCAGGGCTGCTGCCCTGTGGAGCTTATCTTCAGGGTGTGGCTTTTGGCTGATTGAACACATGTGGATGACCCACTGTCACCATCAACTCCAAAAACAGTTCCTGCACAAATTTTGCTGACAGCTTTGTCATGAAACAACAAAATATTGTGTGAAGCAGTATTTTTCAAGAATAGACTGTAACACAGTGGGTGATCAGTAAAAATAACAATAGTAAATAAATATTTTAAACAAGGGTCAGGGAGATACAGATATTCTTCATAGAAAGTATTTTATTCTTTAATGCTGACAACCACATCAACCAGCCAAAGCTTAAAGGAAGTGACTTTTTATTTTACTGTTTTTTAGACAGAGCCTCAAGCTATCCCTCTGGGTAGAGTGTGATGGCATCACAGCTCACAGCAACCTCCAACTCCTGTGCTCAAGCGAGTCTCCTGCCTCAGCCTCCCAAGTAGCTGGGACCACAGGCGCCCGCCACAACGCCTGGCCATTTTTTGGTTGCAGCCATCATTGCTGTTTGGCGGGCCCAGGCTGGGGATTCGAACCCACCACCTTAGGTGTATGTGGCTGGCGCCTTAGCTGCTTGAGCCACAGGCGCCGAGCCAGGAAGTGACTTTTTAATCAAGCAATGATTTGATTTCTCTTGGAGTGACTCTTGAACCAAACCCATATGGGATCTTGAAAGAGGACTTTTCATAATGACAACATAAAGCAGTGAAGGCCGATGTAAACAGAAATTCCTAATCCCAAATTAAGATTCCAAGGAGATCTTGGGAGCTCTCTTAACTCCAGGATTGATCTTAAATAATCAGTATTCTTGGCTTGGTGCCCTTAGCTCAGTGGCTAGGGTGCCAGCTACATACACCGGAGCTGGTGGGTTCAAACCCAGTCCAGTCCTGCCAAACAACAATGACAACAACAACAACAACATTGTTGGACATTGTGGCAGGTGCCTGTAGTCACAGCTACTTGGGAGACTGAGGCAAGAGAATTGCTTAAGCCCAAGAGTTAGAGGTTGCTGTGAGCTGTGATGCCACAGCACCACCCAGGGCAACATAGTGAGACTCTGTCTCAGGAAAAAAAAAAATTGGTATTCTTAAAAAACATAAAATAAATGTATTTTTCAGCATTTAAAAGATTTGAAACTAAATACACGTACTAAACTTGGCTATGTTAACCATGAAGCCTTTATGCTTACTGAATGGCTTGGTCTTCCAGGTATAACTCAGTAACATGTGAGGTGCTACTCAGCAGCCTGGAGGCTGGATGTTTGACAGGCTAACTTGTCTTTGGCTCTGTGGAAGGAGCAGCACTTCTTTGTACTTCAGTCATTTTCTTAGACATAGCAATGTTAACGAAGTAGCTGATGTATATAAAACAATGTTATTCCAAGGTAAAATAGTCCAACTTTAAAGAAGATAGTATTAAGATATAGTCATCTCATTACATATACTTATGCTCAGTGATCCCAGGTGTTGAACCTGATTATTTTTGTGTGGTGGCATGGAGTGTGGGCTCTGAAACCAGAGAGCCTGGGGACTGCTGGCAAATTACTTAACTCCCTGGGGCCCCAATGTCTTCATCTGTTAAATGGGGGAATAATAATTGGAATCTACCTGATAGACTTGTTTTGAGGATTAACTATATTGGCATAGATCAGTTGTTTAAAGTGGTGTCTAGCACACAAGAGGAACTCAAGATGCTTTAGTTCTAGTAATACTTTATTATTATAATGTTCTGCTTCCTCCAGGCAGTAAGTTAATTGCCAGTCATCAACCATCTGGGTTAATCTAATCAAGCTATGCTATGTAGTTCAGACTCTGAAGGCAACTTTTCAGTTTTGAAATTAATTTTCCCATTGCAAATGTGTTAAAACAGACTTCAGGGGCAGGAGGAGTAAGCTGTGGTCTCTGTGGGGAAGGGTGTTAGTATTGGTCGAGTTCCAAACACCACCATGGCTGTCCTCTTTACAGTGAGGAGGGAAGTCAAAAATCAGCCCTACCCAAAATGCAGAGACCACGTGGTGAAGTTTAACTGTCGTAATGACACAGTTTTCCTGTTTATCGTCATAGTGATAGAAGATGGATGAATATATGTAAATATATTTACTGAGGAGCACGAAGTTTTATAGCTATTGTTCGTGTGTCTACTGATGATGACGTACTATTTCTAAAGATCTGTGTCTCAAATCCAGTATTGAGTTTTATTCAGTGAGGATATGACATCAAGGAATTGCAAAATTAATCACATTTGTCTCTAAACAAGCATTTGGACAGATGAATGCATAAGTATGTTTTTTCACCATATGACATCATGTCTGTTTCATACCTGTGAATAGTCTTAATTTTCCATTAAGCTGTCACATTCCTGTTTTATTTGTTATTTCCATGTGGGCCACCAAGTCCTAACTTGCTTTCATGTATTCTTTAGACAGATATTTGGTATGTACTTTCTACGTGCAAGGCACTATAGAACCATCATATAAAATGAATAAAATATAGCCTCTGTGCTCCAGGAACTTGCAGTCTGATAGGCGGAAAAAGATTCGTGCATCCACAAACCAGACTCCAAGAAGGAAGAGGTGCAGATCCTCTGAACACAGGGACATTTGCATCTGGAGGAGAGATTTGAGCTGGTTCATTATCCTGAATTATATTTCATGTTTTGGATGCTAATAGGGTAAACATCATTAAAGAGAAATGTTTTTAGAGAGAGGTCAAGGGTGCATCAGGGCCACCATGAGACCTCTAAGTGTGGCCTTTTAGTGTGGGAGGTGAGAGGAAATCAAAGTTTTCTTGAACTTAGTCTATTAAACTCAAAATTTTGGTCCATTGTTTGTAATTAATTATGGTATAATGCTTTGACAGAATTGTTTAGCTAACCAAAATATAAAGTTAAGTGATTTCAAAACAAAAAGATGTATCGGTGTTGTTGTTTTTAAACAAAGACCACGTTTGTGCCTCTAGAGAAACAGATGGTGTTTGTTTCTCTTGCCAAGTCACCCAGGTAGTTGAGGCCATTTCAGGGTCCTTAGGAAATTTGAGGCAGGAATTCAAGTCCTCATCCTGACTCTAATTAACCTAATTAACATGATTGGACAAGAGTGGTCCTCATAGAAGAAAGGGAAGCACATCCCCTTCCCAGCAGATACCCAGGAATGATGCACGCAGGTGTCAGGGGTTCTGAATGTCATATTTGCTCTTTACTCTCTAAGACTGTGGGGAAATCTGGTTTAGCCCCCACTACCAATTTAGAGTGAAAAGTAACAAAAGACCCTTCAATTGTGTTTGATTCTAAAGGAAGGAACAAATTACTTATGTCTCTATCCCCAAATCCGCTGTTTTTACAGGCACCAGAATTAGAAGTTACACCGTAAATTGGAGTCATATCTCTAAGTTTGACTTAAACAAAAACCTGTATGATTGAATCAAAAACTGATCCCATTGTTGCAAGACATAAAATTCATAAAGCAGCCAAGTAATGGAAATAAATCTTCTGTACTACTTTCGAATAATCTACAAATATTTAAATTGCTATGCATTCCTTCATCCATTTGGAGCAATTGAATGGAAGGCAGATCTAATTACCCCCCCAAATGTCCTGAACCTCAGACACTTTATTACACTGCATTGAACTCATTCACTTGCAGAATACTTAATAACTATGTTCCAGAAATGCCGGCGGGTGGGGGTGGGGTAGGAAACTGTGCAGGGAGCCAGACAAAGTTTTATATTTATAAAGCTATAAAACCAGGACACATAATCCTGATTCCCCACTCAGGGTTAAATTAAGATTAAAGCAACATCTTCCTTTAGTTTTACAGTCCAAAATATGTTAGGATTAATTATCTTCAGTATCAAATAGAATATTTCAATGTGACTTTGCTGAAGCCCAGATAGAACCCAGTCTACACGTTACTCTTTTGTTAATCAAACTTTCCTGCTGGCCGCCTCCCCCAAAGGGTCACCCTAGTCTGGGTTTTCTGCATCTTTTGAAACCAGATGATTAAAGTGAAACCTAAGGCGATCCTGTATCTCATGAACATTCAGGTCTTGGAGTATTTGTTTTGGACCTGAAAGCATGGTAGCTGTTATCATCGCCTCTGCCTTCTTACTTCAAAGAAAACTCATATTTGTTTTTAGCAGCCTGTACATGTTGGGTATTTTCCATTTATCTGTTCACATTTCCCTCCCCAAAATGTGTGAGAAAGGAATTAGTGGCTCTGTCTTACAAGGGAGTGAGAGGCAGTTGCAAGCTTATATTGCCAGTACAAGGTGAAGCTGGTCTTCAAACCCAGGTCTTTGGATTCCAAAGCCCCAGCTCCACCATTAATTACATCAGCCTCTGGTGTTAGGAAGAAAGTCTTCCAGAATATCATAGCACCAACAAGGGGATACCTAAAATAGGTAGCAACTTGGTGACACGCTGTGGAACCCATAGTTCCCACATGAAGGAACTCCTCGGGGCCCTGGCCAGTAGAGGATGGCTGGCTGTAGAGTCGGGGGTCCACATGGCACTGGGCATCTGGGCCTGGGGGGTGCAGGCCATGGGACAACTCTCAGGAATGTTCAGAGCAGAGGCTGCTTGCCAGCTGGTTGGAAACAGTTAAATATTTCAACATCTAAGAGGGCTGTGCTGTTTTGCTCTAAGAATAATAACAGATACACACACAGTGTACAAAGCAGGAGATGCATCCAGGTATAAACTATAGCTGATGGAGACACATATGTAGGCAGCACCAGTGAGCCCGGTTTGGAAGAGGAGTCTAAACTCATCCTGGTACCTGTCCACAGTGCTTCAGCCTGGCTCCTAAAACAGTCTGAATTTGCTGATTTGTTCAATTTGGCTTTTTTTTTTGAGACAGAGTCTCAAGCTGTCCCCCTGGGTAGAGTGCTATGGCATCACAGCTCACAGCAACCTCCAACTCCTGGGCTCAAGCGAGTCTCCTGCCTCAGCCTCCCAAGTAGCTGGCACCCACCACAATGCCCAGCTATTTTTTGGTTGCAGCCATCATTGTTGTTTGGCGGGCCCGGGCTGGATTTGAACCTGCCACCTTAGGTGTATGTGGCTGGCACCTTAGCCACTTGAGCCATAGGTGCCGAGCCTCAATTTGGCATTTGTTGGAAACCTACTTTATATGTATTCAGGGCTCCAAGTTCAGACTTTTTCTTCTGTTATTTCATGTTGGACCCTGACCCTTTGGGTACCTTGTCTGGTCTTTAGCATCTGTAAGCCCTGAATACTTTTCTTTTTATCTACCTGGCTTATCTTCTATTCATATTCCTTTATTTTTATCAAAGTTATAAATGTGTGTAGTTTAAAGAATCAAATAATCACAGGTTTATTTTGAAAAACAGCAGTTTTCTGCTCAAGGGACCTTCATTCATTATTTTCTTTTTCTTTTTTTGGAGACAGTCTCACTTTGTCACTCTCAGTAGAGTGCTGTGGCATCACAGCTCACAGCAACCTCAAACTCTTGGGCTCAAGCGATTCTCTTGCCTCTGCCTCCCAAATAGCTGGGACTACAGGCCCCCAACACAGTGCCCAGCTATTTTTAGAGACAAGGTCTCACTCTGGCTCAGGCTGGTCTTCCTCCCAGAGTGCTGGGGTTATAGGCATGAGCCAGTTTTGCACCCGGCCCATTTATTATTTTCCATCCCCCCAGAGGCAGCCTCTTGGCAACTTTTCTCTACCATTTTCTTTTGGCATTTATTTCTCTTTCAGTTACCTCCTGACACCTAACAAACTAGCCCTAAACCCTGCAGCTTAGAATAGCACCTGTTTTTTTGCTCACAGTTCTGTAACTGAGGGACATGTGGCTTCCCACAGGAGTCTGGAGGTTCACAGGGAACGGCTGGACTGGTTGGAGGGTACCTGGAGTCAGTCTGTTTCTCTCTCTCTTAGGAGTCTGGCATCTCCCAGTGGTTCTCTCTCCAGGTGGTTTCTAGTCCCACAGGGTAGGCAGACTTCACATGGCTACCAGCTCCCAAGACTGTGAAAACAGAAGTCACAGGGCTCACCCAGACTCAAGGGGAAGGAAGTGGATCAGGGTGTGGAGGGCTGGAAAGAATTAATCGGTAGCCCTTTATGGACCAACTCCCACAACCCCCGTTCTGAGACAAGCATACTCTTGTTCATTTTTTTAAATTTTTGGTGTTACATACTGACCATCACACCAAATGAGGATTCGGTCCTCTTTCATCTTCCCCCTCCTTACAACCCTCACAGACACCTCCTACTCCCTCCATCTTCCCAATACAGTGCGGTGTAATCTCCCGGGTGCTGATACTGTCATGAAGTCATTGCTATTCACAGCCAAGTCCCACTTCTTTCCTGGATAACTTCTTCCCCCCATCCCTGAATTAATAATCCTCTTGCTATTTTGTTTGTTGAGCTCCCAGTATGTACGTAATGATTCATCCCCAGAGTCCCTTTCACGTTCCCCGATCTCCCCTCAGTGTGTTCAGACCTTTCAAGTATTATCTCATTTTTATCCTGGAGCCGTGCGACTCAGGGCTAGGGTTAGGCTAGGGTGTAACACATAGTTGCACGCAGACCCGTGCACACACTGAGCACGTGGGGTTTGTTTTACCAGAATGCGTTTTCCGTCGTTTTCCAACACCTTCTCAAGACACGTGCGAGTGAGGTCCAGTTTTGGGGACTCTGTCCACCTGAAAAGGTCATTATGTTACCACCTCATTGAATTGAAAGTTTCTATATTGGAATCATTTTTGCTTAGAATTTTGAAAGCATTTCTCTATTTTCTTTTAGCTTCCAGCTTTGCTGCTGAGAAGTGTGAAGCTGTTCTTTTTTTCTTTTTTTAATTCCCGTTAAGTGTTCTAGCCCCCTCACCTCCCACCCCTTGAATCTGGAAGTTTTTAGGATTTTCTTTTCGTCCTCAGTGTTCTGAAATCCTATGCCGATGTGCCTTACAGCAGCTCTCTTTCCTCTCTTCATGCTGGGCCGGGCTGGGCTCTTCATTTGGAGACTTAGGTTCTTCAGTGTTGGAAAGTGAGGTTCAGCGACTCCTCTGAAGGTGCCTCCTCCTGGTTTTCTCACTGGAACACCTGTAATTCGAGCATTGGATTCCTTAACTTGACTCTCCAATTTTTCCTTATCTTTACTCTTTTCCATTTATTTGCCTTTCTTCTACTTGCTGTAAGATTTTGACTCTGTCTTCCGACCCTTCCACTGAGATTTTATTTCTGTGATCACATTTTTAATTTCTAAGTGTTGTTGCTTTTTCTCTGGTGGTCGCTTTATTTATTTGTTTTAGAGATGGGGGCGGGGGATGTCTTGTTGTGTCGCCTGGGCTGGAGTGCAGTGGCTGTTCATAGGCTCCATCACAGGGCACTACGGCCTCCAACTCCTGGGCACAGTGATCCTTCCACCCCAATAGCTGGGACTGCAAGCGTGCACCCCCACAACTGGGGCAATGGTTGTTTTTTTAATAGCATTCTGTTCTTATTCTGTGGATACGTTATCTTCTCTTTGCTTCGTAGGTATATTAATGGTATTTATTTTTTCATATTTGTCTTTTCATATTAGAGGTTATGTCACTTGTCTGGTGACCCTTAGTTGTCTTCTTACATTTAAGAGCAGAGCATTATAAAGTTTAATGGGAACCTCTTTATATTTGTGGGTTTTGTGAAGGAACTGTGACTGTCAGTGTTTTTATTTATTTACTTATTTATTTTTAAGACAGAGTCTCATTCTGTTGTCTCAGGCTAGAGTGTCCTGACATCAGCCTAGCTCTCAGCAACCTCAAACTTCTGGGCTTAAGAGATCCTCCTGCCTCAGCTTCCTGAGTAGCTGGGACTACTGGTGTCTGCCATGAACCTCGCCTCATTTTTCTATTTTTTGGTAGAGTCAGCGTCTTGCTCTTGCTTGGGATGGTCTTAAACTCCTAACTTCAGGCAATCCTCCTGCCTCAGCCTCCCAGAGTGCTAGGATTATAGGTATGAGCCATGGCACTTGGCCCTGTGACTGTCACTTCAAGCCAGTCTGATTGGGTTGTACCACTGAGGACTTCCTGAAATTAGAACCATTTATTTTTTTCTGACCTGGCCAAATTCCCCAGAGAAGAATCTTTTAATCTTTAGCCTGGAAGGGACAGTCTGGCTGACTGAGAAGGTGACCCAGGGTCTGAACATTTCAGTAGGTGAACTTTTCCCCCTTTCCCCTGATTTCAGTAAGGTCCCTTATCTCCTGGTCCTGGTATCCCCTAGACAGGAGACCTTTTATTTTAACATCTCTGAATAATAAACTTTTAATTTTCTGCTGTGGTTAAGGATCAGTTTACCTTGCTCTATGGGGGGTCTGGGGAGTGGGGTCCAGCTGCTTCTTTTTTCCCCACATACTATAAAAATTATCCATTTAAAGTGTACAATTCAATGATTTTTTTTTTTTGGTATATCCACAGACTTTTCAACCATCATTATAATTGATTTCAGATAAGTTTCATTATCCCTCCCAAAACCCCATACCCATTAATAGTTCTTCCTCTTTTCCCCTTAAAATCTCTAGCCCTAGATAAATATTAATTTGCTTTCTGAATCTATAGATTTGCCTAGTGTAAACACTTCATGTAAATGGAACCATACAATACACAGTCTTCTGTGACTGGCTGCTTCACTTAAAAATGTTTTCAAGGTTTATCCATATTGCGGTCTATGTTAGTGCTTCATTTCTTTTCATTGCCAAGTAATATTCCATGGTATGGATATACCACAGTCTGTTTATTAGTTGAACGTTTAGCTGTGTCTCCTTTTATGCTGTTCTAAATAATGCTGCTACAAACATTCATGTACACTTTTTTTTTTTTTGGAGATAAGAGTCTCAAACTGTCACCCTGGGTAGAGTGCTGGGGCAGAGTCATAGCTCACAGCAACCTCCAACTTGGGCTCAAGTGATCCTCTTCCTCAGTTTTTCTGCTTTTAGTAGAGACAGGGTCTCACTTCTGCTCAGGCTGGTCTCAAACTCATGAACTCAAACAATCCACCAGCCTCAGCCTCCCAGAGTGCTAGGATTACAAGCATGAGCCACTACACCCAGCCCGTGTACAAGTTTTTGTGTGAGCAGATATTTTCATTTCTCTTGGGTACATACCTACATGTAGAATTGCTGGATCGTATGGGAACCCTGTGTTTAACTTTTTGATGTTTTCCACAGCAACTACACCATTCTCCATTCCCACCAACAGTGTGTGAGTTTCTAATATCTCTATATCCTTCTGGACATTTATTATATGTGTATCTTTTTGATTGTAGGTAACTACTTCTTGAACATACATTCAAGCAGTCCTCCTATTTTAGCCTCACCTTTATTCCTTTTTCAGAATTAACCATGTCATAAATTCCTAAATTTTTTAGGATTCTGCAGTATCAGTCATTGCTTCCTCCTTTAAGATAGAGTCTTACTCTGTAGCCCTGCCTACAACCTCAAACTCCTGGGCTCAAGCAATCCTCCTCCCTCAGCCTCCTGAGTAGCTGGGACTACAGGCACCCGCCCCATCAGCCAGCTAATTTGTCTTGCTCTTGCTCATGCTGGTCTCAAAATCCTGAGCTCAAATGATTCACTGACCTCAGCCTCCTAGAATGCTAGAATTACAGGTGTGAGCCACCCCACTTGGCAAATCATTGCTTCTTGGCTTTTCCTGCTACTAGTACAGGGTGTAGTTTCTCGGGGGTGCAGGTCAATTACCATCATGGTATAGAACTCCAGAGTCCCAGAGACCTGGGTCTTACTCTTGGTCTTGCTACTTACAAGCCACGAGGCCTTGGGCCAAACTTAAGTAGCTTTTCTGAGCCTCAGTTTTCTCATCTGTAAAAGAGAAACATAACAAAATGTGAAGTACCTGGCATTCAGTGGGTACTGACAAGTATTAGTTCTCTTGCCATGGGGAAACATGGTGGGCATTCAGAAGAGATTAATCTCTTTTCTTTGGGAATTCCTGAGCTGGAGACATGTGGGAGAGAAGGAGACATGTCTCACTCTAATTTGCCTAAGTTTCAACAACCAGTGAATGCCTATCATGGGCTGTTGTACGTGTGTTAGTAGCTGAAGGTGTAATGCAACAAGTTTCTTGTTTTTAAATGGCTTTCTGTCTGGTGGGATCAGAACCAGAACCGAGTTCAGTGCAGTCAGTCACATCCATACAAAGGGAGTGTACGATAATGAGGGGTAGCTTCTAACAGTAGGGCTATTGCACAACTTGGTTCACAGATTAGAACACTTCAGTATGTATGACTTTCAACTCTTAAAGCCAACTAAACTAAACTTCCCTTGAACTTCTGGTACTCTGGGATACCAAGGCACAGAGAATAGACCCACAGCCCAGTTCTGTTCAAGGTTCTCTATCATGAAATTTCTGGCCAACATGGCTGTATGCCAGTAAGTAAGGAAAGTAAAAATAAATAAATGGATGACAAAAATGCAGCATAGCCCATAGGTATTAAAATGAAAATGTTAGGCTGGGTATGGTGGCTCACAACTATAATCCTAGCACTCTGGGAGGCTGAGGCAGGAGGATTGCTTGAGCTCAGGAATTCCAAACCAGCCTGAGCAAGAGTAAGATCCTGTCTCCACTAAAAAATAGAAAAACTTAGCTAGGTGTGGTGGCAGTGCCTGTATTCTCAGCTACTCAGGCTAAGGCAGGAAGATTACTTGACCCTGGAGCCTGAGGTTGCTGTGAGCCATGGCACTTTAGCCTGGGACAACAGAGTGAGACTGTTTCCAAAAAAAAAAGAAAAAGAAAAAGAAAGAAAGGAAAGAAAAGAAAAAGTAAAAAGGAAATGCTAAAATCCAGCTATGAAAGTTAAGAAAGTATTTGCTAAAGCAAGAATCTATTTCTAATATGAAGCCAGTAGACAATCTAATTCACGCCTACATAAGAGAAAAACTCTAACCAATTCAAGGTTGGGGTGGAGGAATGAGGGAGCAAGGAGAGGGGAAGAGGGGGAAGGGTATGCTTCCACTTAATGGGCACATGTGGGGGGATGTGACACACCTCTTAGGGCAGGACACAATTATAAGAGGGGTTTTACCTAATAAGTGCAAACATCCTAACCTAATTCTTTATAGCCTCCATTAACCTGAAACAATAAAAAAAAAGAAAGTATTTGCTTATAGATATAAATCTTAAATGCTTTTTATTATTTAATATGTTAAGGATGCTTCTTCCCTGCAGACACACTGATATCGGAACAGAGATCAAGTTATGGGCAACTTAGAGATCTCAAATCTTTTTGTTTTTTTTCTTTTGAGATTTTGATCTTAACCAAG
Source organism: Galago senegalensis (assembly GCA_963575145.1). Lineage (NCBI taxonomy): Eukaryota > Metazoa > Chordata > Mammalia > Primates > Galagidae > Galago > Galago senegalensis. The sequence continues at coordinate 29,547 of CAUYTI010085167.1, forward strand.
TCCTTGCTCATATAGGAGCATAGAAGTTATGTGGTTTTGACTGGCCGAGACAGATTTGGGAAAGTGACACATTGTCAGGAGATTGGTCTTGGGAGACTCTATTTAAGTGCTTCACTTTTTCAGGCCCTGACACTGTAAAGATAAGCACACATTGAACTTGGCTCACACAATGAGGACACATTGAACTTGGCCCTACACAAGTGTGAGGAAAAAGTCTTGAGAACGGGACATAACATTGCACATACTGTCAGGCTGTTTGTCTTAATGAAAACCTATTTGTCAGCCTGTGTGGGCCTGAGATGTTCAGGCACTAGGAAGACTGACTACTCACTCTTCCTCCTATGGCTGTGGCAGCTGGATCCGGGTCCTCCCCACCAGACAGTCCTGTCAGCTTTTGCCCTCTTTCTCAAGTCCTCAGATGCCCCGCTGCACCACGACTAGCCTGAACTGGCTGTTTGTTAACTGAACAGCTGGTATAATTTGTGAGTGGGCCCTGGAGGACCACCTAAGCCAAGGAGTTATGTGTGCACCAAGCTTTACCTGCCCCAACTCTACTCACCTATTCATGATAGGAAAAGACCTGGGTGAAGGCCTCAAATAATACTCAAACTCTTCCTAACAAATACAAACAGTGTAACCTAATCATATATTCATCTGAAATTGAAAAAAAGAAAAAACAGAGGAAACAAAAAACAAAAGAGTATTCTAAAGTCAATTTTTTTTATAGGAGAAAGAAAAAACAAAGAATAAGTGGGCACCCTACTCCTTTGCGCCACCAGACTCCCAGGTCCGTCTGGTGGAATCAGAACCAGAACAGAGTTCAGTGCTGCCAGTCACATTGATACAAAGGGAGTGTACAATAATGAGGGGTACTTCTAACAGTAGGGCTGTTGCACAATTTGGTTCATAGATTAGAACACTTTAGTGCTCTAGCGGCGCCTATGGCTCAAAGGAGTAGGGTGTCGGCTCCATATGCCAGAGGTGGTAGGTTCAAACCCAGCCCTGGCCAAAAATTGCAAAAAAAAGAAAAAGAAGAAGAGAGTATTCTAAAGTCAACTTTTGAAAACAGTAAAGCAAGATTGTTTTCTTTTCTTAGCACTTCTTAGAGCGTGTAATAGTTTGCAAACCATTATGAATTTCCAAGAAAGGGATAGAATATGCATCATTTTCCAATCTGTCCTCTTCTCCCCTCACAAAGAAAAAACCATGGAGAAAGACTGATTTAAGATCAGTCTTCTCTATGAGACCTTCCCTAATTAATTCAAATTAGAAGTTATCTGGAGAACCTTACTTGTTCCCCTTTTCATTTATATGTTTTTATATCTAATTTTAGAGTTGGCTAAGACAGAGAAATTTTCATTTTATTTATGTATTATTATTATTTTTTTTTTTTAGAGGTAGAGTCTCACTTTATCACCTTTGGTAGCGTGCTATTACGTCACAGCTCACAGCAACCTCCAACTCCTGGGCTTAGGTGATTCTCTTGCCTTAGCCTCCTGAGTAGCTGGGATTACAGGCCAGAACGCCCAGCTATTTTTGTTGTTGTTGTTGTTGTTGCAGTTTGGCTGGGGCCAGGCTCAAACCCGTCACCCTCCATATACATGGCTGGTGCCCCACCCACTGAGCCATAGGCACCGGCCAATTTTATTTACTGTTTTAAATAAATCATCACTGTACGTGAATGCATTTATGGGGTAGTGTGATGATTTGATATACAGTTTGGAATGTTTACATCAAACTGGTTAACATAACCTTCACCTCACTCACTTATTTGTTGTGTTAAGACATTTGTACTCTACTCCTAATAGTTTTGACATGTGCATTGCGCACATTTTTAATAGCTGTTATAAGAATCCCTAGTTCTTTGGGGGTGAGTGTTAAGACAAGGAGCAGGGGATCCCCCCCAGCCTTTTCACGGGTGACCTGAAGGTCTTTGTTTCCTTGAGCCCCTTGTTACTTTGAGTGTGCCAATTTGGTGGTCGAAGCGGAGGGAGAGCTGAATTGCTTTCATAACAAACGAGGCGAACTTTGAAGTTCCCAGGGAAATTTCAGGAAGGAGAGAGGAGTCAGTCAGACTAAATGCTGCCATGGGAAAAAGATCAGAGAGGAAAAAGAAAACAAACAAACAAACAGGCTAATGGTAGCCCTGCCGAAGTGAGCTCTGGGGAGGAACAGAAAGGACCAGTGGAAAATTATAAGCGGTTTGCTGTTTGGGGGCACAGCACGAACCCCAAACATCATCTTCAGCCCACAGTTTCTGAGTGTGAGAGGGCTCTGCCACTGGGGTGGCATAGTGGTGGAGGGGATGGTCGACATCTGGGTGGCTTCGGTAATGAAATTCATGTCTCATCAGCTCGGCCAGGCTGCAAGTGTGTATTTATTGAATGAATGAATAAACAAATGAGTAGATTTCCAAGAAACTGCAGCAGATAAGGGATTTTTAGTAACTGAGGCTAGAGCAGGCCTCAGCAAGTAAGGTGACAGATTCCTGCGGAAAGCAGGCAGGAGTAAGGGCTTGGTCTGTGTTTTCTGAGCTTACCATCACTTGATTAGCGAGAACGGCACTATTGTAAGCAGCTTCTTCCATTTAGAAAGAACTAAAAATTTAATCTCTGACCTAAGAAATCTACTTTGATTATAAATATCTGGCCTTCTAGATTCTTTTTTTTTTGACTGGGGCTGGGTTTGAACCTGCCATCTCCAATATATGGGGCCAGCACCCTACTCCTTTGAGCCACAGGCACCACCCTGGCCTTCTAGATTCTTTTCCTTGTCCTTAGACTAAGGACACATTGGGAAAATACAAAGGTCTCATACTTCTCTATTCTCTGCCATGTGGGTTTCTTTCTTTCTTTTTTTTTTTGAAACACAAGTCTCACTTTGTTGCCCTAGGTAGAGTGCTGTGGCCTAATAGCTCACAGCAGCTTTAAATTCTGGGGCTCAAGTCATCCTCTTGCCTCAGCCTCCCGAGTAGCTGGGACTACATGGGCTAGTATTTTTCTATTTTTAGTAGAGACAGGATCTCACTCTTGCTCAGGCTGGTCTTGGACTCCTGAGCTCAGGAGATCCACTTGCCTTGGCTTCCCAGAGTTCTAGGATTACAGGCGTGACCCACTACGCCCTGCCTCGCTTGTGTTTTTATAAACCCATTGTCACCAACTAACATTGTACATTTCACCACATTGGATGGTTCATACGTTTGGGGTTCTCTGTAACATTTCAAGGTTCAAATTTAACCAGGTCATGTCTTATGCATGGGGTTGAAAAATACTACCATAGAGGCTTTGTTTTACCCTATGTGGTATAAACCTCAATTTCTTGAAAGCTGAGGTGAGGAACCATAATTTCCTCATCTTTGAAGCCACAGCCTGGCAGTCTCTGGTTCACGGTTAGTGATGAGTAGATAAGTTTGAGCTGAGTTGCCCATAGGGAGGAAGCTGAGCCCTGGGAGAGTCAGATTGGTCAGCTCAAGAATAATGGGCAGGGCTCTGGGGAAAGACTTGGCCTTGACACCTCTTACTTGTCATCAAAGGGTCTTTTACTTGCATAGTTAACATGAAATTGTATCTGCACAGTGCTTACCTGGTAGACCCACTAAATGAGAAGATCTTTATCCCTGTGATAAGGAATCATGCCACCTTTTGAAATGCATTTACTGGGAAACCATCTGTTGGATTCAGTTTTCTAGCCCAAGGAGGGTGGGAAAGGGTTTGGTCATCACTACAGAAGTTAGGCTGGGCTCCTGAGATGTGACAGTTGGTGAAAGAGATGATGCAAGAGCCCAGACATCTGAGCGGGACTTGAGGGTGAGTCACGTGAAGATGACCTACCCCCTGGACCACTGGTTATTCCGTCATTTGTTGGACATTCCTTAATCCCCTGCTCTGACACTCACCATTCTAAGCTCTGTGGATTTATTCATGAACCAAGACAGAAAAAGTTTCTACATTCCAAGCAGTGGAAGAGCCATTGCGGGACCCTGTGTTGTTTCCCAGAAAGCCCACTGTGCTCCAGGAACATAAGGAATGCCACTGTGACAAGTGTCGTAGGCAGAAGTGGGGACAGAGCAGGTTACAACTGGCATAGTTGAGCTCCGCCAGACCCTCAGTGCCCTTTGCCAGGGCTAACATTGTGCCTTTTCTTCCACAGACGACTTCGCAGAGGAGGAGGAGGTGCAGTCCTTCGGTTACAAGCGGTTTGGTAAGTTCTAGTAAAGCTCTGTTCCTTGTCCACGTGCAATTTGAGAAGCAATGACAAGCCCTCAGAGACTGTCCCAAGCCTGTTGGTGGACCTTAACACATGTGACATTTATGGCTCTGAGGTCTGATTTTGGCTGGAAATCCCATTTCTGCAGATGAGGTGGATGATCTGTCACAACCCCGCGGGGCTGTGGAACTGGAGGTGCATCCAGGCCTGGGGAATGGCGGAGTGTTTATGGGCCTGTGGATGCAAAGCAGGCAGCTTACTAGACGGTAAGGGGGGGGGAAGGGTAAATCTGTGACACAACAGGAGCAAAATATGTGGGATTTCTCTATTGTGCTGTGTAAAGATGCTTTTTCTCGTCTCTCACCTGTTGCTCAGGCCTCCTACTCCTAACATAGTGGGTGCGTGAGAGGGATCTGCAGAGACAGAGACGCTGTGGGGGAGGCCAATAATGGCTTCAAAAGATGACAACTCTCTGATTCTGGAACCTGAATTTTATCTTATAGAGTGAAAAGAACGTTGCGGCTGTGATTAAGTTGAAAAGCTCGAGGTGGGGAGGTAATCCTCAGTTACCCCGATGGCCCCTAAGAGCCATCGCAAGTGTCCTTATTAGAGGGCAGCAGAGGGTGAAAGATCTGACTGCAGAGAGATGGTGATGTGATGCCAGCAGCCGGCATCAGTGTGGTGCCCTCAGGTCACGGGAGACAGGTGTCACTAGGAGCTAAACAGCGCAAGGTGATGGCTTCTTTTTTCACAGGCTTTGGAGGGAGAACAGTCTTTCCCAGTCTTTATTTCAGCTAACCAAAGGTGAGGTCTGACTTCTGTAGGAGAAGGAATTTGTACTGTTTAAGCCAAGGGTGTCCAGTCTGTGGCCCCCAAACCACATGCTAATTTTGTGAGGACTTTTTGCTTTTCTGTGGTGTCAGATAGCAAGAAAAGATTGCATGGGCCTTTTTTTTTTCCTGCTAATCAGTTTTCTGTTTGTGTTGTTAATGTGCAGCCCAAGACAACTCTTACTCTGCCAATGTGAAGCCAACAATAAAAAGGTTGGACACCCCAGGTTTACACCTCCATGTTTGGTAATCTGTTACAGCAGCCCTAAGGAATGGATACACACTTGGCTGGCTCCTAGGCTGCTGCACTCGGTGGGCTCCACTCTGCTTCTCAGGCTCTGGAATTTGTCTTTGAAATTCTAGTGAAACTGCAAAGTTTCAAAGACAGTCCAGGGGAGCTGGGACTTTCCCAACCAGTTTATGTCTTGGCCAGAAGAAATGGAGAAGGATGGAGGAGAGAAGTATGTGTGTGTGTTTGGAGGGAGGGGGGGAAGAGAGAAAAAATATGCAAAAGAATGAAACTACTTCCTGTTGCTTAAAAATATTCCTGGCTGGACTTTGATGAAAGTTAACAGCCCTCAGCTGCTCTGGCTCCTGCACTGCTTTAGCATTTTTCCTTCTGGATACACGCTTCTGCATTTCTTTCTGGGAGAGTACAGGGCTTTAACATGGGGACACAGAGGCACCGAGCCCACAGCTCATCCGTCCTTCTGTTCCAACTCTGCAGGAGCAGCCCAGGCCATCCTTCCTCCCCTCCCCGGTACCCTACTCCTTCTCTGCGCGGTTCCCTGCTTCTGGGTTGGTACCCTGTGTTGTTCTGCCTTCCCCTGGGAGCCTCGCTGATGGCAGCAGTAGGAGGAAAGTTGAAACCAAGAATTATAAAGGAAAACAAAACAAAAAAACAGGGAAAGGCAGAGATAAAGAAGAAAATCACACTTGTCAAAACAGGGCAAAATGCACGTGGAGATGCCTGTGTGTTTTGGAGATCGGTAGAAACATCAGAGTAAAACCGAGAAAAAAATTTCTTTAAAAAGGGCAACATTGAGAGAAAATGTTTTTTATAAATTCAACGACTGTGTTATTAGCTAGATGGGTGGGGATTTGGTGAAAAAGATGAAAAGTAGTATGTTGCTGAAAAGATTTTAATTTATAGTGGTTAAATGATGCCTGGGATTGCAGCTGGATGACTCAGAGGAGATAACAGCTTACAAACATGGGAGAACATAAACAGAGAGTTGTGAAGGGAATGATACCAACTGGTACGAATGGGAGAGCGGGATGAAATTAAAATGGAAAACCTCATAGAGGTCTGTGAAGAGACGTTCCTGATGTTGAGACTTCTTGGATTCAGCTTCTAGGTAGGTGATGGACATCTAGTATAGGTCTATAGTAGGGTCTTGTGGGTGGAAGAGCCTTTGGGATGATTTAAGTCACTCTTTAATTTTATAGATAAGGGAGGTGAGGCCCAGATAAATTAAGTCATTGCTCAAGAAGCAAGTTAGCTAGAGCTGGTGCTGGAAGATTCTGGGTCTACTAACTCTCAGGCTAGTGTAGTTTTGGAAACTGAGCAGTAAAATTGAAATGACTTTACAACTTCTCTGTCTTGGAGGGGGAAGGTCTGGAACCCTAAAGTGGGGCTAGATGACCTATCTGGCCCCACTAGGGAGGCCTTGCCACTTGTATGGGGTCTATAACCCTGGACTTGGTTCTTTTCTTTTTCATTCTTTTTTTTTTTTGTGGTAAGACACAGTCTCACTCTGTCACTCTAGGTAGAGTGTCCTGCCATCATCATAGCTCACAGCAATCTCAAACTCCTGGGTTCCAGCAATCCTCTTGCGTCAGCCTCCCAAATAGCTGGGACTACAGGCCACAGTGCCTGGCTAGTTTTTCTGTTTTTGGTAGAGGCAGGGTCTGGCTATTACTTAGGCTGGTCTTGAACTCCTGAGCTCAGGTGGTCTACCTGCCTTGGTCTCCCAAAGTGCTAGGATTACAGGCATAAGCCACTGTATCTGGCTTAGACTCGGTTCTTTACAAAGTAATTGGTTGTTTGATTTTGCTAAGGAATGGCCAGATTTGGTCATTGAATCCAGCATAACCCAAGAACCTGTTGGTTCCAGTATGGTTAAGCTTTAACTGTTAAAGGAAGACCAGTTCCTTTCCATGTAGGAGGTTGGTAGTGAAGGTGTGCAGAGATGGGATAACCTGCTGGGCCCCGCCCCTAATTACTCTTATGTCTGGAAACCAGTTACTCAAACTCTGTGGGCCTCAGATCCTGCCCCAGCCCACAAGCAGAGTGACAACTGCCAAGGGAAGTAAGTGTACCTCACAGGGCTTTGGTGAGGCCAAGAGAGATACCAGATGGACAAGTGCTTTGAAGGTCCGGCACTACAAAAACACAAAGCTATATTAGCACTCTGCTGAGATTCGGGGCTGGTGGTACTCTCTGGACATTCTGGGGACAGCCACTGCAGTATATCAGAGTGTGACAGGCCTGAAACCTTTTTCCTGGAGAGCTGTAAAAGTGTGATTTACTTTTGAAGGTAGTAATATTGTAGGCTTTTATTTTTGGTAGACTGGATAACAGTGTTTCACTATTACATAATTTTAGCTGTGTCTTTATGCAAGTACAATAAACACAACCTGAATTTAGACTACAGGTGAGCTAAGAGTTAATTATTCACAAGGCACAGAGACCGCTGTTTTAGCAAATTGTTATTGGGTGGGCTTGCTTCCAAAGTTATTCATGTCAAGTTGTGCAGAAGCATTTGCTACATGAAGTCAAGGCTGTTTACATAACATTATTGTGCTTTTTCATATCCAGTGTGGCTTTACAACATAGAGCAAAGTGTGTGATCTTGTTATGTGCCCTGGGACTGTATTTAGTACAGTCATCCTTTGTTTATTCAGGGGTTCATTATTGCATCCTAGTCTCAGCCAGGTCCTCCCTTCTCCTTCCGCCTTTCCATATGTCCAGTTTGGTAGCCTCTTTCCTGGAGTTCTGGGCAGGTGTCTAAAGAAAAGATAGAGTTATGTCCAATGGTTGTGCCCCTCTGACCAAAGCTTCAATGAGGAAAGACTTGCAAGGGTTAATTAAGTGGGCATTTTCAAGCTTAATCAGGCTATAAGGGTCAGCTTTTCTTGGCCTCAGTAAGCAGAGCTAATTGGGATGTAACTATAGCTACAATTTGGCAGACTTCATTTTCTGGAACATGAGTTATACCAGCATATTAATTTTTCTTCTCTTTTCTTTCCTTCGTTTTTTTTTTTTCTGAGACAGAGGCTCATTTTATTACCCTCAGTAGAGTGCTGTGATGTCACAGCTCACAGCAACCTCAAACTCTTAGGCTTAAGAGATTTTCTTGCCTCAGCCTCCCAAGTAGCTGGGACTACAGGCACCCACCACAATGCCTGGCTATTTTTAGAGACAGGGTCTCGCTCTGGTTCAGGCTGGTCTTGAACCTATGAGTTCAGGCTCCCAGAGTGTTAGGGTTATAGGCCTGAGCCACCTCACCTGGCCTCATTTTTTTTTTCTATACGTAGACTAGGTTATGTATTACAATGATATTTTTTGACTAATTTCCCAGTTATTGTTTTCTTTAAAAATACCAGTTGTGGCTCTATAATGCTTTATTTTTTTAATTATTTTTATAAGAAACCTTCATTGGAATACTTGGAAAAGGAAAGAGAGTGAGCCCCACCCTGGACGTCCCAGGCACTCCCTCCCGAGCCTGCTGTGCCCCCATGCTGGGCTGCGGGCACTAGACTGGCTTTGTTTCATTGACTGGGTTCATGAGAACCCATTGAGTGGGTTCTGTCATGTTATTTTTGGAATATGATCAGATAGAATGATAAATGTCTGAAGCTGAAATGATGAAGGAGCAAGAGATACAGGGTTCAGCCTGTGAAAATCATGGATGGATTTAAGGGTTTACAGTGAGCAACTGTGGGCAGCTGGAAACATTTGTTGTTTGTGTTTGACAAACAAAGCTTTGACAAAATTATTTCCCTGGGGTTCAGGGAGAAAAAGATCTGAAAACTTACAAACTATGAAATAGTAACAAAAAAAAAAAAAGTAAAAGAAGGAATGCTGTATGAATAGAACTCAAGGTTGTCATAAAAACTAAGCGGGAGGGCAGCACCTGTGGCTCAAAGGAGTAGGGCACCGGCCCCATATGCTGGAGGTGGCAGGTTCAAACCTAGCCCTGGCCAAAAACTGCAAAAAAAAAAAAAGACAAAAAAACTAAGCTGGAGAGTTCTAAGGGAACTACAGAAAACTTTAGGGTGACAGCCCCAAAAGGGGTATCAGATGCCTTTTCCTTTCAGCTCAGTAGTGAGAGCATCTTTGAAATGTGTTCTTGCATAGTTTTTGTTCATCCACAATTTCATGGGCCTCTTTACAGCAATAGCTTCAAATGAGCCAGGCATTAACTTTTTCCCCTTTTATTCCTTGAAAAATAGTTGTGGTTTAGTTGTGTTATATTTTTAACAAGGTGACCCACACAGCCCTGGGTATGTTGAAGCAACCTGAAAAATATGTACTGAGTAAGGCCCCCGCCCTGCCCTTGAATAGCCCCGCCTCACTACCTTCACCACCTTCACCCTCCCCTCCTTCCAGGGCTATCCTCCTTCCCAAGAGATAAACATTGGCAACCTTGAATCAATGGCAGTGGTTAAATCGTTGAGCTGTTTCCTGCCAAGAGGTTTAAAGAAACTGAATGTCTAAAAGCACAGGAGACCACTTAGGCTTCTGAACAATCACAGCACATATATGTTTAGCCAGGTAACCAGCAAGGAAGGTTCCTTCTGGGGTACATGGTGAGTTTCTGCTTTCAACGCCAAGGGATTGAAGAGTTTCCCAAGATAAACATGTGGATGCCTCGCTTCTTGTTTGTTGCTTGGGCTGGAGGGGGAGCAGGCTGCCTGTCTCTTCTGGGACTCTTTCTGGAAGCTCAGCATCTTCACTGGGTTTGGAGAAGGTATAGATTTGAAGCCATCTACCTCCAGCAACTAGGAGGGCTCCAGGCACCCCCCTCACCCCTGCCCTTGGGAAGGCTGACACCAGCAGAGTTTACCCGGTGGGAATGCTAGGAATTTCCATCATTTCCTGTGGGGAATGACTAAAGTCCGTTGCCAGGCTGTCCTTTCAGCAGCACCTTTTCTAAACATTTCTAAGTGGAAAGGGTGCAGCCTGAGGCCCAGGGCTGACACAGGGCGGAAAGGGAGCAGAGCTTGACTTGATGCCCCTGGTGGGGTTTAAAATGTTCAAAGCCACTTAGATCACTTAGTGGGAGGGTTTAATTTGTGTGGTTGTGCAAATCCTAATGGAGTTGGCATTTCTGGTTTTAGAAGAACTTAGTGTCAAATGGTGTTTGGGGAAGTCGATGTAAAAGAGCGTCTAGGCTGAATCAGCTGGACGGGGATTTTATAGGGTAGCCTACCTGGCCCCTGTACCCTCTGTTCCCCGGCAGGCGGATGGAAGCTCCCGGACTATCTCTGTGCTCCAGTAATCTGAGGAGATTTCACAGTCTTTATTTTGCAAATGATAGTCTCAACCGGCCTTGCCAACAGTGAGCATCCAGGACTCCTTTTTGTCCATCCAGAAGACCACTCACTGGTTGGGTCAGGTCCTCTCTGCTTCATCTCTCTTGCTCTTTGATTTAAAAAAAGTATATTCAATACCACATTGCCATGAGACTATGATTTTTTAAAACTATGTGGGGAAAAAATCATGCAAATGTGTGAAAGAACCCATTAAGCATCCTGTCTTCAATATTTATTGTGTTTCCCACCCATTAATTCACTTAATTTTCCCAGAAATCCTTTGAGGTGGGAATTGCCCACATTTTCAGGGGAGGCTTGCAGGGTTGGTGGCACAGTCGCTGATTTCAGGCCCAGGGTCCTTCCCGCTCTGCGGACACAGCGTTCTCTGAGCACCCCATGATCGTGATGGGAGAGTAAGTCCTCGTAGACGTGTCTGGACTGAATCAGCATCTGTTTACACATGGTCTTACATTTCACAATTTCATAATATGTGTAGTATTGAACACTTGAGCCTGGCTTTTCCAACCACTGTTACACCCCTCCCTGCTTCCCTGGTTTTCATTCACTTATGAATCTTACTTAGTAAAAGCTGTGGGAGGGAAAGGAGGGGGGAATAATTTGTTTTCCCAACAATTGGGTTGAGGCTGAATGTGGTTTGTTTTTATTTTTGGAAAAATTAAAGAAAAAACATCTCCCCAGCTCTTTTTCTGTTAAGACAGCATGAAGACATTTAGGTTGTTTTCAGGGTTTGGCCAGTGGGGGTAGGTCCTTCTGGTGGCCACTTCATACCACTTAAAACTGATGAACTCTGCAGCTTTCCTTAGAAGATTCGAGTCGTTCATTTGGAGGCCCCCAGGGAAAAGGAGAGCTGTCCTCAGGCCATGAATTTTGAGGAAAAACCACGCTCCTCAGCAAAGTCATGAACTGGAGTGTCTCTCTCTCTCTCTCTCTCACTTTCCCTCTGGTGCTCTTGCTGTTCAGTGTACGCGGTGGGTGGTTAGGAAGCTTTACAGACAGACCATAGTTAGGGTTCACACACTGATTTGGCCCCTTCCCAGCAAGTTATCCAACCTCTCTAAGCCTCACTATGCTGGCCAGTGAAATGGGAGTGGCAAGAAGATAATATTCTGTATTCTTTGCAGGGCATATAGATCTAAAACCTATATAGAATACACGTGAGGGCCAGGGGTATAGTAGATCTGCACTAAACTGCTGACTGCTCCAACCCTCCCATCCTCTTCCTTCCTCTGCCTTAGGCCCCAACACCCCTAGTTTGCGTTGCCCCAGTTCTTCCCCTGTGAGGTCCAGCAGCCCTTGTGCCGTCTGACCCTTCCCATTTATTTTCTCCCTCCATCAGCATATTATTGCCCTCACCCCTCACTCCTGTATTCTCTGCTCCTCATCCACGCCACTATTTGTTCAGGACATATCAGAAGAGTCTGTTTTCTTGCAGGGTTTTTTTTTTTTTCAAATTTAAAGGGTTGGTGGCCACTAGCAAAGAATAACACTTTTAAGGAAGGCAGCATCCTGGGGGGTCAGAGGAGTTTTCATGGAGAACTGGCATAGCATCCTGGCTATAAGAACATGTGCTAGGGGCAGACCGCCTGGGTTGAGTTTCCAGCTTTGCCACTTACAAGTGAGAAGTCTTGGACAAATTAGCCTCTCAGTGGCTCAGCATCCTCGTCATAAAGAAGGGGATGGTTCTCGTGGCTGCCTATGGGGTTCTGTGAGAACTGGACGAGTTAATACTTAAAGCAATACGTTCCTTGCACCTAGAAAGATCTACCTAATTGTATGTGTTATAAACAGTCACAAGGTGGCTGTAGCAGTTCCAGGCTTTATTTCACTGTCTACTTTTCAGGGCCAAGGAAGCTTTCCTGGAAGGCCTTCAGTAGACTTTCCCTTGCATCTCATTGACCGACATTGAGTCACAGTCCTTTCCAAAGTCGGTGATGGACAGAGGGGATGGGCTGACTCTGGTTGGCTTGAGCTGATGGTTTGGCGTGGAGAGTATGATGAAGAAATGAGTATTCTGATCATTATTATTATCAGTACTTATCACTTAGTAATATCTAAGATATATAAATACAATATCATTATATCTTGAATATAATATTAAATTATATAACCACTGAATAACAATATAATTAATTATAATCTGATATATTATTTTCAGTTTTTTGCACTTATAAAATTATCAGGTAACATTTAAAAATTGAGTTTATTCATACAATAATTACATGTTTACTTTCAAATTATAAATTTGTTATAAATGGAGCTACAAGATGGCTAACTCTAAAGAAATGAAAGTTCCTAGTGTTTGACAGTTTACAAAAAGAGAAGATATTGAAAACGAATTAGTATGATAGAGAAATGGATGAATGAGTGAATGAACAGAAATTACTTTGTTTTCTGGAACTGAGTATTCTCTATAGTTTTAAGCAGATTTTTTTTTTTTTCCAGAAGAGGAACTAAAAAAAGAAAAAAAAAACCAAAAAATGAGAAAGTCTCAAATCTTGGTGAATACAACTCTTGCCACATGAAACATTGTGAAATTGGTCTCCGGTTCTGAGTCATCACTATAAACACTTTCTGCTTCTTCTGATATTTTATTTTTACTCTTTTTATAGGCTTTTGAATGCTGACATTTGGCCCTGATTGACACATGCTTCCTTTTTTATGTACTCAAGTAGTTACTTTTTTTTTGATGAGTGTGAATATTTCCATGCACAGATCAATTTATTTCAGATGCTGCAGATGATGGAGGAATTTGGACTTGTTGGGAAAACAAGAGAATCAAATTCAGAAGTCTGCAAAGGTTCTGGCAGAGATCCAGACTCCGTTCTTATCCCCGATGCCTGAAGTTGCCCTGTAATCTCTAATCTTGGAAATAACCTTTCTAACATGTCTTTCTTGTTCTGTGAAAAGAGGAAAAATGTATACGTATAATCTTTGCTGACATTTTAGATCTTGAATCTTCACTCTAAGCTCAAGATTTCCACAGCAGAATAAATCAGTGAGAGATAACCACGTTCTTCTCCCTTGTTGAAAAGATCTGAGTGTCTTGTCTAATTTTGTGTGTGTAAGAGAAAGTCCTCATCAGATCCCCTAATCAGGGCTTTACCTGGGCCATTTGATAAGGACGATCAAGATGTAACACTTGTTCTACCTCACGTGTTACTTGGAAGTCTTATTGCTGAATTGCTTTTGGAAATAACTGAGGGGAAGCCTGAGTACTTACACTTCACATAAGCGTTCACCTAGCACCTTCCATGTGCCATGAACTGAGGTACAAAGATGACTACACAAAGGCCCTGCTCGCAACCATTTTATTCATCGACACCCACATTTATAATTCTTTCCTTTTCAATTTCTCAGGAAACAAAACTAATTAAAAATCCTTATGGCAGCAAATTTTTTTCCTAGAAGTGTCCATGCTAGTAGTGATGACTCATCAAAGGCTTCTCCAAAAGACTCATAAAAGCTGCCATCTTGTGCTGGATGTGATGGGAAATGGGGCGTGGAAAAAGAGGAAAAACAGGTGGGGGTGGGAGGGATTTCACTTGCTCAGGGAAGAGGTGAGTAGTGAGCAGTGAGCGTAATGGGAGTTTGGGGAGGAGACGCAGGCGGGAAGACTGGCTGTGGGCAGTCCATTTTTCCTGGGAAATGTATGCATTTCATGAGACATGTAGAGAAATTGAAGCAAGCAAGCAAGACTCTTGGGAACATGTCTTTCTTCATCAATGCAACATGAAAATGATGTGACATAACCGTCCATAATGTGTTGAGCATCCTGCACAAGAAAGAAAGGAGACGTGGCCTTTTGCCTCTGAGAATTTCAAAGGTAATGAAAAGCAGATGGATTTTTCAAACAGCAGTGCATTTGCATAAAAGAAAAATATCAGCCAACCCTACAAATTGCTTCCCCACCCACCCGCAAAATTTCCAAAGGCACCATAGAGGGCACCACATGCCAGATGGAATGTGAGCCTCCCCTTCTCCCTGTCTCCAGGGTTGTAAGTTCAGGATTGGCAAAACTTTAGTGATTTCTGAGCAGTGCTGGGGCTCCCCTGGCCTCCCACTTCTCCTGCCTGTGCAAGTGAAGAGAACATATATGAAGCCCCTTTCCTTCGCTGCATGGAAGAGGTTGAGAATCTGTTTGATGTAATTCCGTAAAAGAAGGTGGGAAGGTAATATTGGTCTCCATGTGCTGCGCACGCCGTGGGCTGCAGCTGTGTCTAACTGCCGCCGTGTGAAGCCGCTCCCCCGAACAGCGGCAGCAGCATTCATTTACAGCACAGTCCACAAAGAGGGTAATAAAATCATCTGGTGCAGAAGCTTTTGCTACTAGTTCCACTTTTGACAGACCAAAATGTTCCTTCTATAAACAGTGAAGCTGTAAGTAGGGATCTCAGAGGGCCCAAATAACCCCCTTAAACAAGTAGATTTATACCCTTACATCTTAGTAGTCTTTTATTTATTGTTATCATTATAGATTTAGGAGATGCAAGTGTACTTTTATTAGCTAGGTATATTGTGTAGTGGTGAAGTCTGGGGCTCTTAGCACACCCCCCACCTGAACGGTGTACGTTGTACCCAACAGGTAATTTTTCATTCTTATCTCCCCTCCCACTATCCCACCTCCCACCATCCCACCTTCTTACCTTTTGGAGTCTCCAGTGTCTATTTTTCCACCCTGGGTGTTGATGAGTACCCGCTGATTATAAGGGAGAACGTGGCTGTGTTTGTTTGTGAGTTATTTCATGTAGTTCCATCTGTGTTGCTGCAAAGGACATGATTTCATTCTTTTCTACAGCTGAGTTGTATTCCTCCACAGTACACGTATAGATAGATATGCACGCACACATGCACACACAGACACACACTTTCTTTATGCAGTCATTTGTTAATGGGCACTGTGGTTAATTTGGTGACTTAGCTATTGTGTATTCTTGTTATGTAACAATGGATAAACAAGACTACTTATGTTTTGGGGTGTTGTAAGGATTAATTAACGTAAGTGATGTGCTTAGCACAATGCCCAGCACTTTAAAGGTACTCCATAAATCTCACTATTATGTAAGAGAGAAAAGACAGAGAACTAGATTTTCAAAAAATAAATGTATAAGATTCGGTACTTAATTTATACATACTCTTTCTCTCTGTGTCACGTCTGTATGTCTGTACTCTGTGTGGGTATTCAGAGTTCTGAATTAGAACCATGGAGAGCAGAATTCTAGCCTCTCTTTTGCTGCACATGAACAAGCTCTGTGAACTCTGCAGGATCATGTAAACTGTCTGGGTCTCAAGTAAACTTTTCTGCACAATAAAAGAGTTTGGAGGAGATAACTTCAAAAGTTTCTTTAGACCATACAATGTTACGGGTTTGCATCTATAACATGAGTCAAGGCTCAAGAATCTGTTCTGCCACTGTATTTGATTTTTAAATATATTCCTCCTTTCCCTTCCTTAAACAATGCAAAATAAATCAAACTAAATATGTATTTTATACTCATTTCAGATATATCTTTCCAGGTATCTGAAGCAAAATTTAGTTGGCAAAAATTGGTGGATGGAGAACTCTATTCTCATTGGTTTTGTTCAACATCTCAGTGATCTCAAGATGATTGGTTTTCCTTTTGGTTGGTTGTTCTTTTCACGTAACTTTATAAGTGTTGAAGCATTTTTTAGGCTTATGTGTTTTGAACCAACTCTGTTCTAGATCCCTAGACTCAAACATGGCAGATTATATTCTCTCCAGGCTTCATAAAATCAGTTGGTGATTATTCAAATGCAGGTGTCTGTAAATTTAATAGAAAGCATAATGTTCCCATTAATAATCCCAAGAAAATTTGGCAGTCTCTCTCAATTCAGTAATCTGTTTATATTTATCATATTATGAAATTTTTCTTTGTGCTTCTCATGTTAATGAAAGTTGAATGAAAACATAAGTCTGTCTACCAGTTATCAAAAGAGGAAAATCACTTTGGCTGTGCCCAGTCTTGAGCAGCAGACCCGTGGGGAGCTGTGACTGTCTTCCTTTTTCTGATGAGCGATCAAGTATTTGACTCATACACACAAAGAGGGTATCAGGTGCTCTTCCACGGTTTGGGGCTTTTCCCCTTCCTACAAGACTGTGGTTCTGTAAAGTGGAAGCGCACATATTCAACAAGCTTGTGAGCTAGATGTTTTCCCAGATGGGAAATTATTAGGTCATTTCTCTCCCCTCTGCCTTTTTGTAAATAGTTAACCTCAATTTGAAAATTGTGAGTCAGCATTAGGATGAGGAGAAGAAGAATGGAAGGAAAGAATATTAGAATTTTTTTCCTACTTATAATTGCAGACACCTAGAAAGGATAGATTCTGATAAATTAAAAGGCCATTTTTTTTCCTTCCTGAACACTTAGGTGGATTTAGGTACACCTATGGCTGGGGAGAATTTGGAGTTGCTGAGGCACTGGAGGAAGGAAGGGAAAGGAAATGAGATGAAGGAGGAGAAGAGAAAGAAGGCCGGGAGGGGCAGAAAGTCCTGCAGGCTGTAGGGTGGGGTACACAGCCATCTTCAGTTCTTTAGGGCCCGAGATGTAGGAAGAAGGGAATGAGCTGCTCCCTGCCTACTTAATGGTTATTTACTTCTTGAAAAAAATGTATTTTTTTCTTATTGTAAATTGAATAAGGACAGAGATTGTGTCTGTTTTGTTTACTGCTGTACCTGGGACAATTCCTTGGCTCAACATATATTTGTGAAAGGAAGAGTCTGGAGTGCTTGTAATAAGCATCTTACTTGATGAAGATGCTGCTTTCATTCTTTCCAAAGCTCCTGATCTGGCAGCCTCTCCCTGAAAGTGCCTGTATGGGGCTGAGAACATTTTCTGTAGTTGAATTCTGCAGAGGCAGAGGGCTAGACCCCAAGCAGTAAGTCACAGCACATATATTCAAGTCTAAAAAAGTAGAAAGCAGAACACAGGTGGGCCTGAGAAAAGAGACAAATTAGAGCCATTGGGAGTGGGTGGAGGGTCAGAGAATTTCCAGTGCCAGTTAGGGGAGCAGACTGAGGAAGCTCTAAAGGGCCTCGAAATCTCTAGTGAGGTAAGTTCACACATGTCTGCTCCTTCAGAAAGATACTGGGAGGTCCTTTTGCTTTCAAAACAGTAGCCCGGCTTGAATTTGTTTTATTTATTGCTTAAACTTAATTAAAGTAATAGGCCTTTTGCAGTACAGATATACTAGGAAGTTTTAGAATGATTCTGGTTAGTAAATGTCACTCACCCATAGTTAAGGGTAAGTTATATAATCAGATTGCGCTCTTCCTGTAAAATCAAGCTGAGATCAGTGAGTTGTGTTTCTAAGAGACTGCCATTTCAGAGAACTGACAAGCTCAGGGAGCTTTGGATCTGAACACCTAGGATTGGGGGAGAAAAGTTGGAGAAAATAGCATGTGTAACAAACTTTTCCTAAATAACATTTTTGTTTGGGTCCATTTCCATTTCCCCTTTATTCTTAGAAAGCAGATAAGAAGGGGGTTATCTTTAAAGGAGATTGAGGGAGAACATGACTCTAGGAGAAACTTTCTTTCATTAGAGGTCCCCCAAAGTGGCAGGAGCCTCCAAAGGCCCAGCCTCAGAGAGCAGGAATCGTGCTGCTGGCCCTCTCTGCCTGCTGGGACTCCCCGGCCTAGTTCTGTGAAAGGGTATAACTTGCAACAGGAATGAGAAATGAGTTCTTACTATTTGCGTGAGTCTTGGGCCTTGGCAGGGTTTGTAAAATTGGGCAGCATCTGTCTTGGTCCTGTTACATCCTGGCCCTGTTGCTGCACCCTGGGATTGAATTGCCGATACACGGCACTAGCACTTACGGTGCTCACAGTCCAGCAGGGGAGAAAAAAATCATCCCTGCTACAGTTAGAAAAGTACTTAAAAGAAATAGAGGATCAAAGACCCAGATTCTGAAGTTAATACTTCTGAGGAGAGGAGGGGAATCCCTGATCAGAGAAAGCAATGGAGAGGGATGACTATTTAAGGGGGAGTCATTAAAATGAGAAGGTCCAGGCACTGGGGGAAGGGCAGAAGAAATGGCAGATAAATCCCTAGCAGCAAGGAGCACTAAGTAGCTATTTTCAGACTGGGGTGGACACATACCCACCCACCTCCCAGCTAGGACACCAAGTATGTCAGTCATCAGGTGCTGTGTTTAGTAGGCACCTAAGATACAGGAGGTACGATGGAGGACTCAGAATAGGGAGTCATGGTCCCTGCTCTCAAGGCTGCTACAGCCAAGTTAACAGGACGAAAGTTACTCACACGAGACAATAGCAGATCATCCAAGTCAGTTTATGGGCAGAGATTTATGATGAAGACAGATCCTGATAAAGGAAAATCAGGAAAGGAAAAGGAGAACCATTGCAGCAATCCAGGCCTCTGGACCAGCACAGGCAGAGAGGCAAGGGTTAGCTGAGAGTGTGTGGGGATGGGAAGAAAAGGCCCCAGAAAGGGAAATGGTCAGAAACCTTCCTGCCTGGAGCTGCCAGGCTGGCACGCTGGAAAGCTGGGCAGAAGCATTTCAACTCGATTCCATTAAAATGACTGGTCTCTGAAAGTGTTTTCATGGGGCAGTGTGATTTACAACATAGATTTATGCAGAAAGAAGAGAAGGTGGAAGTTGAGAGGGACAGAGTCATCGCTGTCACCAGTGAATAAGCTGATGATGGACTTGTGACAACAGGGATGAAGTGAGAAAGAAAAAAGATAGGAGCGACAAGACACTTACATCTGTGACTCCAAGATGTCTCCGACTCTTAACTGTGGACTGACAGCATCTACCACTGAGATGGAAGGTTGGGGAGGGGGAGAGTGCATAGCCGTGGCCCGTCTGCCCTGCACAGCGAGCTGAGCTTCCAGCCCCTTGCAAAGATCCCCAGCACGCTTCTGTTTACGATGCCTTTCCTTGCATTGAGATGATTAGGCAACTGATTATTTCTCTCTGTGTGTGTGGTTTGTTACTTTCTTGATTTTAATAGATCCAGATCTTTTAGATTGGTTAGTTATTACTAAATGTCTGTTTTTAAAATTTTCTTTAGAGACAGGGTCTAATTCTGTCACCAAGATTGGAGGGCAATTCACTGGAGCCTCCAATTCCTGGGCTCAAGTTCTGTCTCAGCCTCCTGAGTAGCTGGGACTACAAACACGTGCCACCGCACCTAGCTAGTTTCTAAGTTTTTTGCAGAGGCATAAACTTGCTGTGTTACCTAGGCTGGTCTCAAACTCCTGGCGTCAAGCATTCCTCCCACGTCAGCCTCCCAAAGTGCTGGGATTACAGGCCTGAGCTACTGCACCTGGCCACCAAATGTTTTAAATGTAATGATCTATAGACAGGTGCATATAATAAGAACTTTGAAAAATTGGATTTATGATTTGGTGAGGGGACAAAACAACATAGACTAACCCTAAAAGAAAACATTGTAAAAGGATTATGAAATGCAAATCAATGAGGACTCTGCCAGGGTCAGCAAATCGCTTTCTGGAGGAGCTAAGGCTGCAAGGCAGCTCCGAGGTTGGAAGCTCATTTTGGGGGGTGGATCCTGAGTAGGAGGAAGTAGTGAGTGGGGCAGAGCTGAGCAGGAGGAGTGCAGCAGGAACCGAGGGAGCATGTAGTGGCTTCTCTATATTTGAGGCCTGGGAATCTCTTCCCATCCCACACCATGCCAGAGTGAGGGAACAGCTGTCAGAAGGCCTGGGTCTCCCGCTGTTGCTTGGGAGGGCTTTCTGCAGTACTGCACTTTGCTTCTGAAACTGTTTTCTGGCTAGGGAGAAGTTAAACTGAGGCTGCTCTACTTTGCCTTTTTCTTTTTTTTTTTTTTTTTTTGAGACGGAGCCTCAAGCTATCCCCCTGGGTAGAGTACCATGGCATCACGCTCACAGCAACCTCCAACTCCTGGGCTCAAGCGAGTCTCCTGCCTCAGCCTCCCAAGTAGCTGGGACCACAGGCGCCCGCCACAACGCCGGGCTAGTTTTTGGTTGCAGCCATCATTGTCTGGCGGGGCCGGGCTGGATTCAAACCCTCCACCTTAGGGGTATGTAACCAGTGCCTTAGCCACTTGAGCCACAGGCACCAAGCCAGAATAAATAAAATTAATCATCCTTTTTATCAGTGATATTGGACAAGAGGTGCCCCAGTCACAGTGTAATCATATAAGCAAGTAGAATATATTTGTTCTTTAAGAGGAAAAATTGTGTTATTTCCAAGCATATATTCTCATGTTCCCATAGCATTTCCTTTTTTCACCTTTCTCTCTTTTCAGTCAGATGCAAATGTCTTCTAAGAAAAAGATGGAACTAAGGAGTGTAAAGATAGAAAATCAGTTCTACATCACTATTAAGATGGGAATTGTCAACAAGATGTTCCTGCTTACTGACATTTGCTTGACTCTCACATTAGGAGTTCATGAAATTATTTATTGCAACATTTAAATCCACAGACAGTTGAGTTTTAGATTAAGTTTAGATTCAACACAAGCACAGCTTTAGCTCTCTGAACAAAATGTTTGCCAGGAAAATAATTTATATCTAACACAATGTCCCTGTGCACCAGTTTGAAGGTGTCAATGAACAGGTCCATCCTGCTTCAATATATTAAAGAAATATATTTAATATTTAAATATATTAAAGAAAACCTACCCAATAGAATTTTGTCTTTGGAAAACTCTAGTCTCTTCATGGTAACCATTTGTTTTCTATCACCAGCTGCCTTTACTGCAGTTTTGTTCACAGGAGTCTCCAGCTCTGCTCCAGAAAAGTCAACAGCACCTCAAGCAAGGATTCGTGGGTCAGGGGCTGATGTGAGACGGGCACGTGGTATGAAAAGTACAAGACAGCTAAAGACAGCACTTCCCAGAGAACTCGTGCTCCATAGGACAGCAAGCCGCTATCCCAAGCTGTGACTTGAAATAGTCACCAGAACTCAGATTTAACTGATTAAAGTTCTTAGCGGAAAGAGCCCAATTTTGTCATTAAGATGGGCACTGGACAAATCACAAATGTTCTTAAATTTAAGTAACTGTGAAAAACCAACGTGGAGTTGCCTGACAGGACTTAGGAACTCCAGATATGCCCTTGATCACTACAAGCCCAAGCACAAGCTGAGGAAGTGACTCCCAGACAACATTCTGTCCTCTGAACTGTATGTTAAAATAATTTGGATGTAAAACCTCCCTGTATAATAGGAAATATATTCAATTTATGAATTGATGCAGCCTTTATTTATTACTCAAGTCAGTTCCTAACATGTCCATGTGTTTTGTTTTATGGTAGGCTTTTCTCTTTTTTAGCTGCAAACTGACCATGGCATGAGCTACTGTTCCGGGAAGTTTTTCTTTTTTGTCGTGTAGACTCATCCTTTAAATAAATATATTGATCTTCAAATATTATCCATCTAAGTATTCTTTACAAAAGTTATTTGGAATCAAAGTTAAAGCAATAGAATATCTTGGACACAGGCTAACTAAAAGTGGACTTATTTTTAAATGATGTATAGATAGGGGGCAGGACATAAAAGTAAACTGATCTTTTAATATGTTTATCACGCACAGACCACAAACAGGGTGGGTGAATATTTTACTGTTTTATAGAAATAATATTTGTTTTATAGAATTTTACTTATACTAATCATCAAACTTTATTTTCTTTGGATACCGTTTCAAACTTTCTGGTTGACTTTTCTCATGTGTCCTTGGAAGTTCACTTGCCTGTCTGAACCATGGGGCTGTATTAAGATGCTCAGGAAGAATGCAGAGAGAGAACAGGAAGGAAGGACCAGGCTGGGCTGCGTCCAAGTTGAACAGGAGTGACACACTAAGGACGTGACTGGGAAGACAATGGCAGCCAGCAAGGAGGTCAAGTTTGTAGCATAAATGTTCAGATAGCTCCTTTTAAAGTATGGCTCAACAAGGAGAAGGTAGAACAGAGGTTCACTGATCTATGTGCAAGCACAAAATCATGCAGGTCAGTGAGGGAACAAATCATCCTACATCAGACCGTTATGAGAGCCACAGGGCCACCTCAGCTGCTCAGTATGGGACGTCAGATGGGAGTGTCAGGCGAAGGCAAACTGCCGAGGAAATGACCATGTGAAGAACTTCCACAGTGGCTGTCACAGCTGTCTAAATGCCGGAGGTGTAATTCACAGAAGGTGCTTCTGGGGTCAGATTTTTATCATCTGCTCCAGCAGCCACTGACTGGGGCAGTTTGGAGAGGATGAAGAGCTGATGCCCTTTAGGGTCTTGTGATAAGGCTCAGAAAAATCCTAGAAATCTTAACTTTAACTTTAAAATGCATGTAAATGATACAGCCTGCCCTATAACATCTACATATGCTTTAGTATGAAAAATAACATTTTAGAGTAATTATTGTCTGGGAAATTGACACCTGCAAACACAGAAACATTTTGAAAATAATTCAATGTCTAGCAACTACTAAGCCAGAAACAGTGTGAAGGATGGTTTGGTGGGAAGAGACCAGAAAGAAACAAACAAGGTAGGCCGTGCGGGGAACCAGATGATGTTGTGGGAATGGGGCCTCAAGAGGAGATAGTAATGGAGAGGACAGAGGCAGTGAGTGCCGGGCTGTGACTCTGACTCCTGCCTCTAGCCTCCCTCTGTCCCACGCCGGAGGCTGACAGGCAGAGAGCGACACTCTCAACATAGATAGACCCTGGGCTTTGTCTTGTGAGGGC
>CAUYTI010085168.1:0-17696 GCA_963575145.1 Galago senegalensis
GGCACCTGTGGTCCCAGCTACTTGGGAGGCGGAGGCAGGAGACTCGCTTGAGCCCAGGAGTTGGAGGTTGCTGTGAGCTGTAATGCCACGGCACTCTACCTAGGGGGACAGCTTGAGGCTCTGTCTCAAAAAAAAAAAAAATTTTAATAATTAATACATAAATTTGACAATGTGAAGGAAATGGATCAATATTTGGAATCACACCCTCTCCCTACACTTAGCCAGGAAGAAAGAGGTCTTCTGAACAGACCAATTTCAGGCACTGAGATTGAAGAAACAATAAAAAAATCTCCCAACAACCAAGGCCCGTGTCCGGATAGCTTCACACCAGAATTCTATCAACCCCTTCAAAGAAGAGCTCATTCCCATACTGCAGAAATTATTCCAAAAAATTGAGGAGGAAGGAACCCTCCCCAACACTTTCTATGAAGCAAACATCACCCTTATACCAAAACCAAGAAAAAGACCCAACTAAAAAGAAGAACTTCAGACCAATTTCACTGATGAATATAGATGCAAAAATTCTCAACAAACAGCCTAGCCAACAAATTAACAGCTTATCATCAAAAAAGTCATACACCAGGATCAAGTAGGTGTCATCCCAGGGATGCAAGGCTTATTTAACATACACAAGTCCATAAACATTATTCACCATATCAACAGAAGCAAAAACAAAGACCATATGATCTTCTCAATAGTTGCAGAAAAATCATTCAATAAAATCCAGCATCCTTTTCTAATTAGGACACTGAAGAGTATAGGCATACATTGCACATTTCTGAAACTGATCAAACTGTATCAAAGCTACAAACCCACAGCTAATATTTTACTGAATGGAGTAAAACTAAAAGCTTTTCCTCTTAGAACTGGAACCAGACAAGGTTGTCCTCTGTCACCATTACTATTCAACATAGTGCTGGAAGTTCTAACCAATACAATTAGGCAAGACAAGCAAATAAAGGGCATCAAAATGGGAGCAGAGGAGGTCAAACTCTCCCTCTTTGTTGATGATATGATCCTATACTTAGAGAACCCCAAAGACTCAACCACAAGACTCCTAGAAGTCATCAAAAAATACAGTAAGGTCTCAGAACATAAAATCAATGTCCACTAGTCAGTAGCCTTTGTATATGCCAATAACAGCCAAGATGAGAGGCTAATTAAGGACACAATTCCCTTCACCATAACTTCAAAGAAAATGAAATACTTAGGAATGTACCTAGCAGAAGAGCTGAAGTACCTCTATAAACAAAATTATGAAACCCTAAGAAAAGAAATAGCAGAGGATATTAACAAATGGAAGAACATACCAAGCTCATGGCTGGGAAGAATAAACACTGTTAAAATGTCTATACTTCCCAAAGCAATGTACCAATTCAATGCCATCTCTATTAAAATACCAACATCGTACTTTCAAGACTTGGAAAAAAAGATTCTGCATTTTATATGGAACCAGAAAAAAACCCATATAGCTAAGGCAGTTCTTAGTAATAAAAACAAAGTAACGAAAATCAGAATACCAGACTTTAGGCTGTACTACAGGCCATAGTGGTCAAAACAGCAGGGTATTGGCACAAAAATAGAGACACAGACATTTGGAATAGAATAGACAACCAGGAGATGAAACTAACATCTTACAACCACCTAATTTTTGATAAACCAAACAAGAACATACACTGGGGGAAAGAAACCCTATTCAATAAACAGTGCTGGGAGAACTGGATATCCACATGTAAAAGACTCAAACTGGACCCATACCTTTCTCCACTCACAAAAATTGATTCAAGGTGGATAAAAGACCTAAATTTAAGGCATGAAATGATAAAAATTCTCAAAGAAAGCATAGGAAAAATACTGGAAGATATCAGCCTGGGGAAAGACTTCATGAAGAAGACTTCCGTGGCAATTGCAAAAAAATTAAAAAATTAAAAAATGGGACTTAAATAAACTGAAAAGTTTCTGTACAGCTAAGGAGACAACAACCAAAGCAAATAGACAACCTGAACAATGGGAAAGGATATTTGCATATTTTGAATCAGACAAAAGCTTAATAACTAGGATCTCTAGAGAACTCAAATTAAGCCACATGAAAAGAGCCAACAATCCCATATAACAGTGGGCAAGAGAGATGAATAGAACCTTCTCTAAAGAAGACAGATGAATGGCTAACAAACATATGAAAAAATGTTAGGCCCGTTGTCCCTAATTGTTAGAGAAACGCATATCAAAACCACCCTGAGATACCATCATACCCCAGCGAGAATGGCCCACATCACAAAATCTCAAAACTATAGATGCTGGTGTAGATGTGGAGAGAAGGAAACGCTTTTACACTGCTGGTGGGACTATAAACTAATATAACCTTTTTGGAAGGAAGTATAAAGAACCCTCAAAGAACTCAAACTAGACCTCCCATTTGATCCTGCAATCCCATTACTGGATATCTACTCAGAAGGAAAAAATCCTTTTACTAAGGACACTTGCACTAGACTGTTTATTGCAGCTCAATTTACAATCGCCAAAATATGGAAACAGCCTAAATGCTCCCCAACCCAGGAATGGATTAACAAGCTGTGGTATATGTATTAACCTGGATAGAGGTGGAACGCATTATTCTTAGTAAAGCATCACAAGAATGGAGAAGCAAGAATCCCATGTACTCAATTCTGATATGAGGACAATTAATGACAGGGGGTGGGGGAAGAGGAGAGCAGAGAGAGGGAAGGAGGGATGAGGGTGGTGGATAAAAGATCTAGATCTTTTATCCACCATCCTCATCCCTCCTTTTGCAGGGGGACACATTATGAGAGGGACTTTACCTAACAAATGCAATCAGTGTAGCCTGATTCTTTGTACCCTCAATGAATCCCCAGCAATAAAAAAATAATTTTTAATACATGCAGACACTTCTCACAACCGACTTCAAAACCTTGTTGCATTGCCATCCCTGTGCATGGCACTGTTCGGATCTCCCTTCAGGAAATACTGGCACAGTCGACTGCCCTTCCAGTGGCTACATCTTCAGAGGTGTAGCAGGGTTCACACCAGGGCTCTTCCCAACCGGGCTACCAGAGCCAGGTCATTTCTGCCCAGTGCAAGAACTCCTCTGACAGGCAGGATTTGCTCTGGGGCACCCCATCTGCCTGGCAGACACTTTTTCAGTGCTGCACTGAGCCCCCCTTATCCCTCTCACACTTTTATCCTCCCACACCTGATTGTTTTGATATCTGCTTCACACACACACTGCCAAGACCTGGACTATGACAATGTTTTACAGATGAGGAAACTGAGACATTATGAAGGTACAGAGGGATAAAGCTGGTCACACTTTTACAAAAGCAAGGCCACACAGCTGGTAAGAGACACAAAATTAGACAGCCTCTGTGGCTGGCGCCCATACTCAGTGGGTAGGGCGCCAGTCACATACATCCAGGTGGTGAGTTTGAACCCAGCCGGGGCCAGCTAAACAAAAATGACAACTGCAACAGAAAAAATAGCCAGGCATTGTGGTGGACACTTGTAATCCCAGCTACTTGGGAGGCTGAGGCAAGTGAATTGCTTAAGCCCAAGAGTTTGAGGTTTCTATGAGCTGGGATGCCATGGCACTCTACCGAGGGTGACATAGTAAGACTCTGTCAAAAAAAAAAAATTAGTCTCACTGCAGAATCAGTATCCTTAACCATCTCAACAGAGCACGAGAGAGAGAAACAGAACACCAAATCAAAATCCAGAAAGGTGCTCCTTATCATTGATGTCATAGCTCTCCAGCCTCTTTGCATTATGATTTTTGACTATTTTGATGCAAAGGCTAACAGCAAAACACCTAGTGTTCTTTTTTAATTTCAAAATACTACCTGAAGATGGCAGTGTTTCACCACCCTAAGTCCACAAACCACGATGGTTTCTTTTCCATTTGAACGGAGGGCGGTGGCCAATGAGGCAGTACTTTCGGTTTTTTAACCTGCAAACACTGAGCCTTCTCAGGATATTAGTTGGCTTACTAGGGTGCAGTTTCTTTCTCTTTCAAATGCATGTCAGCTAATCCAGACCTATAAAACACAAAACAAAATTCTCTTCCCTTGTACAGCCCTGTGCACCAAGATTATGTACCAGGATACTTGTTGAAACTTTAACAAAATTAATAAAATAAAAGCAAAAAACTGGAACACTCTATAGAGTCATAAATATGAAGGACGTAAATCTGCATTTGTCCTGGTAGCAAGAGGCCCTAATGGACCTGAGCTTTCAGCTAACCTTGAAAACTGGTTACAATGTACTGGGCTTAAATGAAAGGTAAACATGTAACTTCCTGACTCATTTAATTGCTCATAACACAGACAATAAAGCAAAATTTAATAACTGCGGCACACTGTCCATTGGCAATGAACAACAGAATAGTCTGGTTTTCATTCTTCCATACCTTTAGTCACTTTTCAAAAGGATTGTTCTAAAGGCTAACACATAACCAACTTCTGAAAACAATAATCGCCAACCAGACATTTGAGCAAATTAGCATTTGATTTCTTTCATCCTCCCATTCAAAACAGTAAGTTCATCTCCTAGAATCCAGCTATATAATTATTCACTCTGGTTAAGGCAAGAGGGAGTGCTTGAGGTCAGGAGTTTGAGACCAGCCTAAGTAAGAGCCAGACCCCTGTCTCTACTGAAACAGAAAGGATCAGCCAAGTGTAGTGTGCCTGTAGTCCCAGAGGCTTGGGAGGGTGAGAGAGGAGGATTGCTGGAGCCCAGGAGTTTGAAGTTGCTATAAACTATGATTGTGCCACTGAACTATAGTAGCCTGGGCTACAAAACAAGATCCCACCTCAAAAGAAAAAACAAAACAAACTATTCACTTTGAACACGGGAACTATCTTCAACTTCACAGACAGGATAGCCACTCTATTTGTGATCACTGATCATAATAAACTGGGAGTGTTCTTTTTTCTTTCTTTCTTTTTTTTTTTTTCCTTAGTAGTGCAGTGGTGTCATCACAGGTCACTACAACCTTGAACTCCTGGTCTCAAGCAATCCTTCTGCTTCCACCTTCTGTGAGCTGGAACTACAGGTGTGCACTACCATGCCCAACTAATTTTTTATTTTATTTTTTTATAGAGATAGGGCTTTGCCATACTGACCAGGCTGGTGGGAATATGTTAGGTGCTCTGGGCATCACTTCCATCTTTGCGATGCAGAGCTGGGGAGAAGCCATGAAAAGAATATCAACATGAGACAAGCAGACTTTTGTTTATGGTGGTATGGGGGACTGATTATCTTGAAAACACTCCCACTACAGAAAAACTAAAAAGATGAATAGTAAGAAAATAATTTTTTTCAATGAGATGATGACAACAAAGAAAAGGAAACCCACAAGGGCAGAAACATAAGAATGTAGAGAGAGGGGCTAGTGCTAAAGATTGCAGCCCCAGGAGGTTGCTGCCAGTCCCCCTGGATCTGGGATTTTGTTACAATAAAAAAGGCAGGGAACAACTAAAACCAGAGTACTAAAAGAGATAGTGGAAGGTTGAATTGCCAAAACAACCACTCCCTTAATAAGAGCCAGCCATTCCTTAACTTCTCTGGGTCGTTAAAAACAGTCTCATCTAAGACAATAGGCAGCTGCTACCTCGGAGTAGGGTCAAATTCAAACCGCCTATGAGGCTCCAAAGACTCCAAGCCAAGAACTCTGTTCCAGGGACCCCATATATGCAGTGCCCATACCCACCTGAGCAAAAACAAGTATGCTGTCAGAGAAAGCTAGGACTAATCAGGGACAGCGGCTCATCTCAGAACTAGGAGGCTGAGATGGGAGGATCACTTGAGGCCAGGAGTTCAAGACCATCCTGGCAACATCAGATGACTGCCCCCCTCATATCTACAAAAATATTTTTAAAATTACCCAAGCTTGGTGATGTGCACCTGTAATCTCAGCTACTCAGAAGGCTGAGGTGGGAGGATCACTTGCAGCCCAGGAGTTCAAGGCTGCATTGAGCTATGACTGTGCCATTAAACTTGAGCCTGTGTGACAAAGAAAGAGACCCTGTCTTCAAAAGAAGATAGATAGACGATAGATAGAACCCCTCAATGCTGTCCTTCACTGAATGGTTTTGTCCCAGCCCCCAAATTCACATGTTGAAGCCCAAACCCCCAATGTGGCTATATTTGGAGATAGTGCCTCAAAGGAAAAATAATAATTAAGGTTGAATGGGGTGTGAGAGTGGACCCCCAATCTAATAGTTTTGCTCTCTTCATAAAAAGATACACCCAAGTTATCTCTTTCTCTCTCTCTTCCCCTGTCTCTGTGGAAAAGTCACACGAGGACGCAGCAAAAAGGTGGCTGTCTTCATACCAGAAAAAGAGCCCTCTCCCAAAATTGATTTGGCCTTGATTTAGGACTTCTTACCTCCAGAAAAGGGGGGAAATAAATTTGAACTGTTTAAACTTCCCAGTCTGTGGTGTTTTACTGTGGCTGCCCAAGCAGACTAATATACTCCTTATCAACTTGTCCTTTATTTTTCTTCATAGCATACATTACTTTCTAACATATTATGTATTTTACTTAATTTTATTTTATTTTTTAAATTTAGTTTTATGTTATCTTATATTTTATTTTACTATTTTATTTTTTATTTTAATTTATATTTTATTTCATTTTATTTTTGGAAAGAGGGTCTTGCTCTGTTGGCCTAGTTAGAGTGCAGTGGTGTCATTGTAGCTCACTGCAGCCTCAAACTCCCAGCTCAAGTGATCTTCCTGCCTCAGCCTCTTGAGTAGCTGAGACTGCAGACATCCAGCACAATGCCCAGCTAATTT
This sequence comes from Galago senegalensis, assembly GCA_963575145.1. Taxonomy (NCBI): domain Eukaryota; kingdom Metazoa; phylum Chordata; class Mammalia; order Primates; family Galagidae; genus Galago; species Galago senegalensis. The sequence goes on from CAUYTI010085168.1 coordinate 6,811, forward strand.
TCCTATGTTTAACAGAGATGAACGGTGAACGGGGTCTTGCCCTTGCTCCTGCCTCAGCCTCCCAGAGTGCTGGGATTACAGGTGTGAGCCACTGTGCCTGGATTTATTTACTTATTTTTTATAGTCAGAAATCTGGAACATCAGATGCCCATCATAGAAAGGGAGAAAAATTAGGTATATATCCACAAGACCAAAAATTGAATTATAACAAAAATATTTGTATCAGAATGTTTATTGCAGCCCAATTCATAATTGCTAGGTCATGGAAGAAGTCTAAATGCCCATCGACCCACAAATGGATCAATAAATTCTGGTATATGTACAACATGGAATACTATGCAGCCCTAAAGAAGGATAGGGACTTTACCTCCTTCATGTTTATATGAATGGAATTAGAAAATGTTCTTCTTAGCAAAGTATCTCAAGAATTGAAGAAAAGTATCCAATGTACACATCCCTATTTTGAAACTAATTCATAGCTTTTATAGGAATGTCAGAACCTAATTATAGCCTTAGAATATGGGACAGGGTGGGAGGGGTAGGTGAGGGGGTGAAAGGGGGGAGGGAGGGTGATTGGAGGGGTCACCTCTATGGTTTATCTTATAAGGGTACAAGTGAATCTTTCTAAAAGCAGAGTATGAATGTTTTAACTCAATAACTAAGAAAATGACATGAAGGTTATGTTAACCAGTTTGATGAGAGTATTTCAAGATGTATATGAAAACAGCACACTGTACCCTAGGATTGCATTAATATACACAGTTATGCTATAAGAAATAAACAAACAAACAAACAAACAAACAAAAAACAACAATAGCCTTCTCAATGCTGGGGAATAGATTTTAGTTTTATTTTTATTTTCAGCATCCAAACCATGTAATATTCACTTATTGAGCATATGTTGAATTAATTAAAGCAGTTTTAAGAATAAAGAGAAACACTAAGCCTATCTTTTAAACCTTGACATGGAATTGTTTCCAGGGGAGAAAATTATGTCATATCAATTCAACAACCACGGTGAATTGATACTTGACTGATTCTCAAGTATTGATACTTACTGAAGGTTGAGTGGTTCTCAACTTTCCTAATGCCATGACCTTTTAATACAGTTCCTCATGTTGTGGTGACTGCCAACCATAAAATTATTTTCATGGTTACATCATAACTGTAGTGTGCTACTTTTATGAATCATAATGTAAATATCTGATATGCAGGATGTGTTTTTCAATGATCTTAGGGATTGCGACTCACAGGTTGAGAGGTGCTGCTCTAATCACTCTGCAGAATAGAGTAAGAAACTTTAAACTATTTCAAAACATAATACCATTTATAGTCAGTCATGCATATCCCACCATAGAGTCATCTCTCCTGCATGTCTTATTATGTCACTTGGTAAGCTTATAACCATTTCCTGAATATTCCACAACCGTTCTTTACTTAACAAGGTTCTTATTCCTCTTTCTCATTTAGGAAAATCTAAGAATCATCATCAAATCGAAACATTTCATTTCTATGAAACCATCTCATGTTTCCCCCCCAAATGATAACCTTTATAGTCCACAAGAATTGATACCCGTTAAAATTTTAAATTCTTATATTAAAAATATATAAACATCCTATTCATTCTATAAAATAATAAGATCTTTAATGATGGCTCATCACATCCACTGCACTTACAAAAATGCTAAGTACAGTTCTAAGCTATCTCTCATATATATGCACATATGTGCATATCAATGTACATATATGCACAAATTTACACATATGCATATATACCTGTGTTTTCTGTGTATATACATATACACAGAAATACACATGCATATTCATATATACTTACAGATGGTTATATGATATACATATAATATGATTTCTGCTATTTTACAGGAGAGGATATAATCTTATAGATAATCAAGTATAATTATGCAAAACTAAATACATGAATAACCATGTATAGATATGTAAATACATGCTAATACAGATACATGAATATAAATAAAGTAGAAATAAGTATAAATAATATAAATATAAATAACATAGTCCCTATTTTACCAATGAGGAGAATGAGGAGCTAAGGTGTGCAGAATTTAAATAAATTGTCCACAGTTACAGTAGAAGAGCCCGCAGATAAAGGCAGAGTTCTGCCTCCTCGGTTTTGGAAAATGTCACACCGCCTGGCACAGACGCTGTCTCCTATTTATAGTTGATTCATCAGTGTCTGCCACTGCCTGACCTAGAGGAAAATAATCAATAAAAACGTGTTGAATGAATGTCATTATATTAATTTTAACATTCCATAGCTCCAATTTCCTGTGGCAGAATATTAATAAGATGGTTTGCCTGTGAATTGGTTTAATATGGGCTTCCCCTGAAAGTATATTATTTAGAGGTAACTTATACTTAATTGGTTTCAGTGCTTTTTTAATAGATAAAGTTAAAACATTTATGCTCCAGCAGTCTTCAGTACAAGACTAATATTTCAGTTCTAAAATATTATTTTTATGCTTTATGGTAATAATTTTCTCTCCACAACTTATTCCTATTTGCAATTTTTTTTTTATGCTTCTCACAGGTCTGGTGCTATCCTGCATCCCACAGCTCGCTATTCTTCCTTAATGAAGTGGTTACCTATTTTACTGAGGTGTATAAGCAGAAGGGGTGGAGAGCCCTGGTTTTCTCTGGTATAATCTTTTGTGGCTCCAGATTTTCAAAATGCAGTCCATTTTCTGGGCATCTGGTTGTTATGTTTAAAAATGTAGATATTCAAAAATCTACAACCACCAAAGGGCACCATTCTCAGGTAATTTTTATCTCAATTATTCTGTCCTTAACCTTCATGGAAAGCAATAGGGATACATTTATAAAATGGCCTTCTTTGACCTGGAAAGCAAATTCTAGGAATTGGGCTGGGGTTTTCCTTTTTCAAACTAGAACTTTAATTAAGTGTCCAGGTCCAAGCACATAGTGAAGATGGGACCCCCTACTATGTCTTAACAATGTGGCTACTAGAAAACCATTCTAGTGACTGGTGATATCTAGGGTAACCAGATTTTAACATCCATAAGGCAGGACAACATGGCCGGGGGGTGGGGCAAGGGTGGGGCGAGGGCGGGGCAGTGCAGGGTAGGGCCTGATAACAATGCAAACTTTGATAAGCAGTTCTCAATAATCATTTCTCAGAAATTATTTGTTATTATTCCAGTTTAACATTATAAAATTAACAAAAATAATATAAAACACATATTCTAGCGAAATAGCCACATGGCAGCCAAAAACCATATATTCCCTTCTTATTCTCCTGCCCATTCATGCATTCTTTCCAAAAATTGGGACATTTTTAAAATGCCGCAGGACAAATTGTTGAAAAGTGGGACTGTCCCGCCAAAAGCGGGACGTCTGGTCACCCTAGTGATATCCTAACTTCCCAGGCTAGTGCAGCCAGGCCTTTGTTCCCCTGTCACATGAATATTTCAGTGGAAGGTGAGAAAAGATGGCTCAGGCATCATTAATTCTCTTTTGTCCTAATATACATTATTATGTCAGCTTTTCATCCGGGTCATCATTTTTTTATGATGTGGCATGATCATTTCACAAAAATTTCTTCTTGCATTCTCTTAACAGTGACAAACACAATTCTATAATATTCTGTGGTTCCTGGTATATCCATTACAAAAGTTTGTTCATCTTCTGAGCATCAATGTCCTGTCCCCTTCTTTTTTCTTTCCAGTTTTGTTTGTTGAATTTTGTCTTTTTGTTTACTCTTGTTGAATAAGAAAAGATGTATCTAGAGTCAGATTTTTTACCAGTAGACACAAGATATAAATTCCTTTTTCTATACTACCTTTTGGGGAGGGGAGAGAAATCTTCTGCCCCACTCTGACGGATACTGGGAATTTATAGAATACAAATGAATAGAGAACAGAAAAGGTAAAGATTTAAAGTATTTTTTGTACCCATGTTACCCTGTACTATCTTGCTCATGTGAATTCATAGTCATCATGTCGCAAGTCACCACTATTCTCACCATGGTTTCTTTATTTCTCTCCTAATTTTCATTGAATACTGAATTACAAGAAATAATGTAAACAATGTAGAGAGAACATCTTTGGTGTTGATAATTTTCTTTTTATTTCATCTGTCTTGTTCTTATGGTGAGTAGAAAAGCTTAGGAGTAAATAGCCGTCAATGTTAGTATGGAATATTGTGGTCTAGTTTGTTTAGTTTCTCTGTAGAATTTTCCTGAGTATTATTTGGAGAAAATTTAAGAGTTGCTTTCAAAATTTTCTAGCAAAATTCAACTTTAAACTGGTAGACTTTGGAAACATCTTTAAGTCCATAAAATACCCTCTTGCCTAACAGAAAAAAAAAATGCTCTAAAATTTTTGGAACTCCCTCATATTTTAATAATGTAATTCAGGAGACATTTGATAGCTCAGTCACCCTCATTATCTTTCTTGTAACCAACATTCCATGCTATATAATCACCTTATCCAGAAATTAAGTCATAACTGATGATAAAAAAGAAATTGCAAAGTTATTGAATTGTGTTGGTTCAACTGTCAAGGCTTATATCTATCTAATCATTGATATCTCCCATTTAAATGCTTTAGCTGACTGATTTTGGAAATCAGTAAAGTAATTTTATTAAATCAGGTCTTTAAATTTAGCCATAAAATATGTCTCTGTAAGTTATAAAAACTTCACAAACTCTATTAGCACTTGGCTTTATTTTAAACAAAAAGTGTTTTAGAAAATGTCAAACTTTTATAATTTAGAAAGTTACAAAGTGATTCTGGTTTTCCATTCTGAAAGCCAAAGCGTGAGAAAATATGTCTGGTGTACTTTTCATCAAAAACAGACCAACACACCCCAAACAGACAGACAGATAGGCTGCCACAACTTCTTTCTACACGATATTGTTAAGTACCTCTATTTTTAAAATTATGTTAAAAATACTTCCCTTCCAGTTAAGATGAAGGAAGATATGGATGATCCTCCTTCTTGTGGTTAAAAAAAGTAGTAAAACCAAGACCAAATAAAAGCTCTTCACTTCCATGGGGCCATTAAAATGTGGCAGAGAAAATAAAACATTGAGGGAATAAATTCCAGAGACTGAACCCTTCAGAGATAAAAAGAGAGCTAAGCCATTCTGCACACCTAGGAGTGAGCAGAAGGAACCAGCAGAAGGGGTCCCTGCCATAGATAGAAAGACTCTGCCAGGACAAGAGTGATCTGACAAGTGTTAGCAAACTGTGTGGGCTGGTGGGAGAGCTTGGTATCTGTGGATTCCAAATATAAGAGCAAAATGATTGGCCTTCTAATTCTGAGAAGAGAAAGGAGATGTACTTTTCCCTATTTCACCCACTAAGGATAAAATAAAACCTGAAAATTATATTTAAAACAAATAATAAAAGATTCTGAATGGTGAAAAGAAGAAGGCCAATAGGCTAGGGATATGAGGACTTCAGGAAGGACATGCAGTAAGTTTTAGTTTTGCCTCGAATATTCCAAACATAGAGCTGAAGATGCTACTATGCTGAAAATGGCAATACAAGGACAAAAATATTCCGCCAAAGCCTGCCCTTTCTAGAAAAAGTACCAGGAAAGGGGCAGCCTAGAAACAGAGAAAGTTTTGAAAATAACTGTTCCACTACAAGCCAAATGACATGGTAACACACGCAGGTTCTCTCTCTTTCTCTCTCTCTCTCCACCTCCTCCTCTCTCTCTGTCTCTACCCCTAACTCTAACAGCAAAGGTAGAGTGAAGAGGCTTGATTAACACCCTTACCAGGTTTAAAGAATTTGCTCAACTCTTCTGCTAGACAGTGGCAGAGAAAGTTGAGAACATCTCAGGAGTTTTCATCATTGCCTGGCAGTCCTAGACTTGACTTCCACTCCCGGCAATAATGAGGCATCCCCCTCACCCCACTGAGATGGTATCAGAGAAGACCAAGTAGAGAGAGAAGAGATTTAACACTGTCCATTGACATCCAGACCACCTCCCTCCCTGTTCCAGGTCTTCTGAGCCCAAGAAGAAGAGAAAGAGGTCATGATAGAAATATACCAACCAACCAACCAACAAAAAAACCCCAAAATTTTCAACTTTGGAAAAATGACATAAATCTATGGATTCAAGAAGTTGAATGAACCCGAGGCAGGATAACCCCCCACCCCCCAATTCACACCAAGATGCATCACAGTCCCCATTGCGACAACTAAGAGCAAACTGAAATTCGTGAAGGCAGCAGGAGGGACGTGACAACTTGTATATGGGGGAAATTCAAATGATGATGGTTTTCGCACCAGAAGTTATGGAGGCCAAAAGAAAGTAGTACAGCAACAAAGTTCAAGTGAAAAAAGGAGAAAAATTAAAAGGTCAGTTTATAACCCTGCATCCAGCAACAACATGCTTCAAGATTGAATGGGAAATCAAGACATACCTAGATGAAGAAAAACTTGTTGCTAGCAGATGCACCTTCAAGAATGGCTAGAGCCTAGAGCCATAAGGGGACCTGTGGCCATTGAAGTTCTTACATGCAGCCTTTAGACCAAATCCAAATTTTAGGGAACAAATCCTTTTATTTTTATTACTACCTTTTTGTTCTTCCTTTATGTTTTATTTTATTTTTAAATTGAATGTATCTAAAGTATCAAAGAATAAAATCAGTTGCAATGAAATCATCTTCCCAGACTGAACAGCACAATGGCCAAGATGTTCTTAAGGTCAGAAATGAATAAATGAATGATACCCATCTAGGAGATCAAGTAAAAATGCAGAACTCCACGGTGCAACCAAATGTTCACATGCTTCCCTACAAAAGTGGACACAACAAAGTCATTAAAACGTTAGTTAACTTTAGGCCCTGAGCATGGCTTGTGCTGGCAGCTGGGAAGCCAAGGGGGAAAGACTGCTTGAGCTCACAAGAGTCAGCCTGAGTAAGAGTGAGACTGGGTCTCTATGAAAAAGAGAAAAAATTACCTGGGTGTTGGGGTGAGCACCTGTAGTCCCAACTACTAGGGATGCTGAGGCAGAAGGATCCCTTAAACCCAAGAGTCTGAGATTGCTGTGAGGTAGGCTGACCCCATGGCACTCTAGCCTGGGGTAAAAGAGTGAGACTCTATCTCAAAAAAAAAAAAAATTTATTAAATTAAATATTTTAAAAAGTTAGTTAACTTTAAAATTAAGAAATAGTTTTTATGTTTTAAATTAAGTATATAGTAGTTAGATTTTTTATAAAATAATTATAATTACTGTCTCTCTTCCTTCATTGTGAAACCACTGACAACCGAAACTTTACGTGTTTTGACTTTGCATCTCAGCACCTTGACATATTGAATTTTACATCAATTCTTAAAGGAAAACACTTCCAAGAATTACTTAGGGAACTTCTCAGAAATACAGATTATCAGACCTGATCCTATGTCTCTGAATCCATAGATTCTCCTTTTTCTTTTTTTTGAGACAGTGTCTCACTTTTTCACCCTCAGTAGAGTGTTGCAGCATCACAGCTCACAGCAACCTCAAATTCTTGGGGTCAAGTGATCCTCTTGCCTCAGCCTCCTGAGTAGCTGGGACTGCAGGTGCCCACTACAACGCCTGGCTATTTTTAGACATGGGGTCTCACTCTTGCTCAGGCTGGTCTCAAACCTGTGAGCTCAGGCAATCCACCCTCCTCAGCCTCCCAAAGTTCTAGGATTACAGGTGTGAGCCACCGTTCCCAGCCTAGTAATTGCCACCGTGCCCAGCCTAGTGATGTTTTTCATTAGTGAAAATCAACCTTATATATACACATGAAAATATGTCCATAGCTACAATCAAAATGGATTTATTTTAATTTCACTGTTTCCTATGTTTTCCATGTTATCATAGACTTCATGATTTGTAATTTTATTGATCACTTACTTATATAGTTTTTATTAGTTAAAACTATCCCACCATGCTGAAGAACCATGATTTATTCATCCATGTACCCGCCATTGAAGGTTAGTTCAATTCAACTTTTAAAATAATCTTATAACAAACATATCTATGCCAGTGGCTTTAACTTGTGTGTGCACATATGTGTATATGTGTGTGTATGTTGTGAGGATTTGAGACCAGACTGCCTGGTTCTAAGTCCGGGTATTATGGGAAACAAATAAAGGAAGAAATTGCCCCTTATATGGTCATGAATGGTGTACGCCGACCAGAACAAGACGGGCTAATTTTCTTAATTTTCATTGCAATGTTTTAGTCAGGCTGTTGTAGCTAAAACATTGAAGTTTTCAGTCAATCATCACAGACCAGGAAATCTTTGGTTGAATGAAATATTAAAATCCTAGCAAATCTTCCAATTTTTCCTCTGTGGCAGATAACAGAGATACTTGCAATTTAAGCCCTAGTTTTTCTCAGAATATCAATTTCATACAAATTCTCCATTAATGAAAAGACAATTATTCTTATAATATAGAAATAGATTCAGAATATATAGGTGATTACTTCTATTATTATACAATATTTTGCTAAGTCTTGGACCAAAGGAAAAAATTAAATGCCCAAAGATAAGATCTAGGTAGTAGCCAGTTGTATCTGTCAGGTTATTTGTCAAAATTCTGAGAGAAATACCAAGTCTTTTACAGCATAACTTTCATCTAAGCTTATGATTATTCTTTAAAATGATATACAGTCACCTACAATAAAAAAATTAAAATTAAAAAAATCCCCCAAATTATTTGACAGTAAAAACAAATATTCAGATGTTTTATATCCCCGAGATTATTTATTGAAAATGTTTAAGCCTAAGGACCACTTTACCTGAGAACATTTCAAACAAACAATGTAGAGGAAAAAAAGAGAAAAGAATTACCCTTTGAAATAATTTAATAGGAAAACCCTGAAAGGTTCACAAAAGTTATGCTCACACAATTTACAAGCATGCATTTTGGAGAGTGTGCAAGCTAGATTGAAATTATGGAAATGAAAGAACAAAATACCAGATTCCGGAGGACATACAGCAAGACAAAGTACAAAGAAAAATATGAATAACAAAGTCATGCAGAAACTGGGGAAAGCAAGAGCTACTAGTTAATAATCACTGTGGGTACAATAGTCCCAGATGGTCATTTTATTTCTGCACAACATCTGAGATGAATGTAATGGCCAGCCCCCAGATTAAGAAAAATGTTCTATAACAAAATTTTCAAGTGTTTTTAAGTTACTCATCTTGGTACTTACTTACTGGTACACATAGTTTGCTTCCCCAAAACAACCATACCTTGAATTCTCATTAAAACTCATTATCAATGAAAATACTAGATGATTATAAAAAAACAAGAATTATGTAATAACTTGAGAAGAAAAATAAAATATTTATATACAGATTTAGACTGAGAATACAAGTTTTAATAGAACACAGACTAGAGCTTTGAGCTTTCAAATGTCAAGGTTATATAGGAAACATGCTAGACATTAATAGTTGTAATAACAATTTAACTTTTGGAACCTGGGACATTGAAAACCTGACAATGGTATTCAGATAAGATTGCAAATACATGCAAATTAATTACAAAATGCCAGACTCATTGCAGAACTTTGTTAGTACATTTCCACAAGGGATTAGATGTTAAAATCTCAGTGATAATATTGAAAATTTGAGGCAGCAAGCAATATTCTACAAGAAGACATTATTCCACAAAAAGGAGCAAATTGAGATGAAAGTGCTAGTTTTCTGGTTTATTTTGTGTCGCTGTGTTTCATAACTTAACTTGCTTATCTGAAAATAAACTAACACTGAGGCAGGTTGAGCAGGGAACACAGGCCAGCAGAGTTAGTTTGGAGGGTCTATGAAACAGTTGTGATCTCAAAGTTCTTTGATAAGCACAGTTTCTGAACTAACTGGGGAAAGAACAGGGTCACAAATCGCAAAAGCCATTGAAAGAGACAGGTAAACATCAGTGATAGGTAGGAAAAAAAAAATTAGGAAGAAATAGATGACCAGGGCTGGCCATGAAGAAGTACTTTGAATTGAAATTAATTGACCTCCCACACTGCAGAACAGCCACAGCAGATAGGATTTGGGGGACTAAAATCATGAGAAAAGATACATATGTTGACTTAAGCTGTGCGTTCACCCCATCTTTCCCTTGAGGTTGTATGCTAGCTTAGAGTAAAGTGAAATAGACCCAAGGAAAAAGCTTCCTCTTATTTACCGAGGAAACAGAGAATAGAGTCCTAAAATGCCACAGGAATTGAGATTATACTTTGCAAAATCTTTTATAGCAGAGAACTGGAACAAAGTGAGCCCAAAATTCTGTGGATAACATTATTTCCTAAAGGAATTGGCCAATCCCCAAGCTGCATCAGGCAAGACCAAGAAACCCAGAATAAACCAGCCTCTGAAAGACTAGGGATAAATAAAATAAAAATTGTAAGCATTTATATGCTGATGAGAAGAAGAAGGTTGAATTTCAGGCCCTGCAAATATAGTATAAAATGGACATGAGAAATAAAATCTACTCTAAAAGTACAGAGGAAAAGGAATAGACCAGCCTTAATAAAGCCGAAACTAACCTGGTAATTTGTGAGTATTCTATCTGCCATCCAGGAAAAAGAATTTAGTCTTCTTTGGAGTAGATAAGTCATCCATAGTGAGTATAGTTTTTTTGTTTTTTTTTTTGCATTTGCAATTTAACAAATGGTTTTTGTTTTTTGTTTTTTTAAAAAAAAAAAAAAAAATTAAATATTTTATAAAAAAAAAAAAAAAAAAAACCAAAAGAAAAGGAGTAGGAAGAGGAAAAATTGATTTTATTCAGGGAGACAGTCTAGGAATTTGACTTCGCAAAAGATCTTTTTTTTTTTTTGAGACAGAGCCTCAAGCTGTCCCCCAGGGTAGAGAGTCGTGGAATAACAGC
>CAUYTI010085169.1:0-17640 GCA_963575145.1 Galago senegalensis
TAAATGTTTTGACACAATGACTATGCAAATGACATGAAATTTATGTGAACCAGCTTGATGAAAGTATTTCAGAATGTATGTGAAAACACTACACTGTACCCCATGTTTGTATTGATGTATACAGCTATCATTTAATTAAAATGTACTATAGATTATCAAAAAAATGTGTATGGTTATAAATGTATATAAACCATATACATATGGTTAGTTATGCATATATATATTGTTTGAATGTATTTTCTTTTTTGATAAGTTGACTGGTATTTTACCTAATGTTTTTACATTCTGCAAGAGGAAGATTTCCTGAATTTTTTGTTTGTTTGCAGTATTTTAGCTTGTTTTATTCTCTCTTCTTCCTTCACTCTTTATAATTATCTCAGTTGATATAGATTGCTATTTTTCTGATTTATCCCACATAAAGTGCTTCTGCATCAGCCAAGATATCCACTCTTTCTCTCTCTCTCTCTTTTTTTTTTTTAGTTTTCTGTTCTTCGTGGTATGTTGTCTTTCACCTTTATTTCTTTACTCTTTACCCTTTACTCCCTCGCCTTTATTTGTTTCAATAGTACTTTTAATTTCTTTTACTATTCTTATATTTTTCTGCAGTTTACACCCTTTCTTACAAAAGAGAAGGTATGAAACAGCAATAGTTTGCCTGGTGGACTGCCCCAGTAGGCTGTCTCAAGGCAGCCTGCAGAATTTTCTACCATTGGTCCCAGGAAGGTAGTATTAGGAAGATCATACTGTAGAACTTTTCTATTTTTCTTCCTTTATATATATTTTTTATCTTTCTTATTTTATTTGTCCTTACTCATGTTTTTCATTTTGCATATGTGTTTATTCTTTTTCTTCTCTATTTTTGGTGAAGGAAGAGTTAGGCTACACCCAGGCTGTTAAAGAGTACCTGAATTAGAGAAACTCACCCAGCATAGCTCCTCAAAACCCTTGAGCTATATAGATGGCTGTAGCACCATTATGAAAAGTAACATTTCTTTTTATCATTCTTATCCTCCCTTCCTGTTCATCAATTTGCTTATTATCCCTCCTCTCCTTTTTGCTTTTCTTTCTATTTTTTTTTCTTTCTTTTGCTTTTCTCATATTTCTTTGTTTTTTCTTCTTTCTCCTTTTTTTGCTTTTCTCTTATTCCTTACTTATCTTGTTTCCTTGTTTTTTCCTCTTTTCTTTTTTTTTAATTCTTCTTCTTTTCTCTAACACTCCTCTACCTTCTGACCCCACACCAAGAGATATTCTATTACCAAAAATCTGAGATAAGGTAGCCTGAATAGAGGAGGAAGTGAGAAGGAAAATTATACTCAAGTACGTTACCAAGAAGAAAGCACATAAGAGGAGGAACCAACAAATAAATTCAGGCAAAATGAAGAACCAAAATAGAGCAACTCCTCCAAGGGACCATGAAATAACTTTTAAAGAAGATTTATCCTATAAAGGATTAATAACTTTGATAGCAAGTAAATTTAAAATATAGATGATTCTGATAATAATAGGTTTTGAAAGGGAAAATGGAAAGACAGAAGCAAAAATCATATGAGAAAGATGAAGATTATGAATAATATATGAATGAGCTTAAAGAAATGAAGGATTCAATCAAAGAATGTAAGGAAGCAGTAGGAAGTATCAAAAATAGATTAGACTATGGAGAATAAAGAGCAATAGATGTAGAGGATAAAGTCTTTGTGTTAACATAGGTAGTTACAGAATCAGAAAAGAAGAGAGAAAATGTAGAGTAGGCATTCAGAGAACTAAGAAAAAGCATGAAACATTCAAACATGGGTAACTAGAAATCACTGAAGGGCAAGAAGATGATCCCAAAGGTATGGTAGCCCTACTGGAGACTATCATAAATGAAAAATCCTAAGTTTTATTAAAGATCCTGACACACTCCTTTCAGATGAATATCGAACACCTGGTCATCTCTAACAGAGACTTTCCTAGACACATTGTAATGAAACTGTCAAAGTCAAGATGAAGGAGAAAATTTTGAAAGCAGCTAGGTATAAGCTCCAATTGACCCACAAGGACAGAACCATAAGGATCACAGCAGACATTTTAACTGAAACTTTCAAAGCTAGAAGAGCATGATCCTTGGTCTTGAACAATATTAACAAAATAATGTTTACCCAAAATCCTGTCTCCTGCTAAATGTAGCTTCAGAATGGATGGAGAAATCAAATCCTTTGCGGAGATGCAATGAAAAATCTTAAGCAACTTGAAAAAGCCCCAGGGCCCATCGACCCAGGAATGGAATAATAAATTGTGATATATGTATACTATGGAATGCTACGCAGCATTAAAAGAAATGAAGACTTTACCTCTTATATGTTTACATGGATGGAAATGAAAAATATTCATCTTAGTAAAGTATCTCAGGAATGGAAAAAAAATCCAATGTACTCAGTACCACTGTGAAACCAATTTACAATTACTCATACTTGCATATGAAAAATGAAACACAACTATAGCCTAGGATAGAAAATGGAAGGAAAGGGAGGGGAAGAGAGGGAGGTGGGTCAGTAGAGGGAGGGTTAGTAGGGGGACCATGCCTATGAATTATACTGCAAGTACAACTTGGATCTATTAGGTATAGAACACAAATGTCTTAATCCTGTAATTGGGTAAATTAGGTAATGAGGTGAAGGCTATGTTAATTAGTAGGATGTAAGCACTCCAATTTGTACAAATAATCAACACATTGAATCCCATAATAGCATAAATGTATTTGTGATCTATGTACAAATGACTTAATAAAGTAAATCCTTTGCAGATATACAAACACTGAGGGAATTCATCACAACAAGACTAGCTATACAGAAGTACTTAGACCTATTTTCAATAGTGAAAACCACCATGGAAATAGTTGAACCTATTCTTAATACTGAACACCACAAAAGTAAACACCTAGGAGCCAAAGGCCACAGTTTACCTTTCACTATGGCATAAAAGATCAAACTATACAACACACTGTCTCATAATGAGATAAATAGAATTCCATCACACTTATTTATTCCCTCAATAAATGTCAATTGATTGAATTTCTCACTGAAAAGGCAAAGGCTGGCTGATTGGATAAAAAAAAAAAAACAAGTCATCTATATGCTGACTCCAGGATACAAACCTATATCTAAAGAACAAATTAAGTCTCAGGGTTAAGGGATGAAACTGTGTTCCAAGTTAATAGAAATCAGAAAGAGGGGTTGTAATTTTATTCTCCAATATAAACATATTCAAAGTAACTTTAGTTAAGAAAGACAAAGAAGTGCACCTCCTACTGCTCAAATGAACAACATAACAAGAAGACATCTCAATTAGCATTTATGCACCTAACTTAAATGCATCCAGAGGTATACTACAGACCTTTAAGGATATTAGCAATACAATATCACAGAACACCTTAATAGATCGGGACTAAAACACCCCCAGGACAAAACTGGACAGTTTCTAAACAGAAACTGAACAGAAATTCAAAGGACTTAAACGTGACCCTAGAACAAATGGAATTAATAGAGATACATAACACACCATCCCAAAGAAAAAGAATAAACTTTTTTCTCATTAACTCATGGCACATATTCCAAAATAGATAAACCTCAGAAGAATTAAAGGAATATAAATTATACCATGTCTCTTCTCAGACCACAAGGCTATACAGGTGAAGCTCAAATCCAACAGAATTGCTCATCCCCTTCATGAACTCTTGAAAACTGAACAACCTTATGCTGAATAATATTGGGGTTCAGAAATAGAAAAGGAGGAAAATTTTTATTTTTTTCAAACATAATAGCAATGAATATATAAGTTACCAAAACCTATCAGAGACAAAGAAAACAGTCCTATGAGGAAAAATTTTTGAGCTATTTGTCTTTCTTTGAAAAATGAAAAGTAAACACATGAACATTCTCTATGCAATAGGAAAAAGAAGAATAATTCAATACTACACCCAACAGGGAAAAAAAAAAAGGTTAAGGAAATTGAGAACAAAAAACCATACCAAAATTAATGAAAAAAATGTTTTTAAGTAAATAAATAGATAACCATTTGGCCATAATAACTAGAATCATAAAAGTAAAATCTTTATAAACCTCAATCAGGAATGATAAGGGAAAAATAAAAACTGATGCCACAGATATACAAGAGATTACCTCTGAATACTCCAAGAAACTCTATGCCCAGAAATTTGAGAAAGAGGAATATAAGGATCAACACTTGACATCAGACTCTCCCTAGACTTAATGAAAAAGAAATAATCTTCTGGACCGACCAATTTCAATCACAGATATCAAAGAAACAATAACAAATCTCCCAATCAAAAAAATTCCTGGGTCCAGATAGCTTCACACAAGAATTCTATTAAAAACTTCACACAGAACTTATTCTATACAGCAGAAATTATTCGAAAAATTCTGGAGGACAGAATCTTACCCATCAAGTTCTATTAAGTAAACATTGTTCTTATAACAAGCTCAGGAAAAGATCCAGCTAAAAAGGAGTACTGTAGATCAATTTCAGAAATGAATACAGATGAAAATTTATCAATTTTATCAAAAAATATCCATTTTAGCCAATAGGTAATAGCTTATCATCAAAAAAATCCTACATTATGATCAAGTAAGTTTCATCCCATGGATGCAAGACTTAACATATATAAAGCACCATAACAACAAAAATAAAAACAAAGACCATATTATTCTCTCAATAGATGCAGAAAAAGCATCAAATAAAATTCAACAATTCTCTAATTAGAACTCTGAAGAAAATAGGCAGTGGTGGTACATTTTTTTAAACTTATTGAAACCATTTATGACAAATCTACAGCTAATATTGTACTGAATGGAGTAAAATTGAAATCTATTACACTCAGAACAGGAAAAAGACAAGGTTTTCCTCTATCATCAAGAGTATTCAACATAGTTCTGGAAGTTCTAGCCAATAAAATCAGGCAAGAAAAGGAAAAAAAAAATATGGATATCCAAATGGGAGCTGAGAAAGTAAAACCATGTCTTTTTGCTGATGATATGATCTTATCCTTAGAGAACTCTAAAGACTCAACAACAAGACTCCTGGGAATCATCAAAAAATACAGTAAAGTCTCAGGATATAAAATCAATGCTTATAAATAAGTAGCTGTGGTATATGCCAATAATAGCTCTCAGGATGGGAGAAGATATTTGCTAGTTATGTCGCTGACAAAGGTTCAATAACCAGAATCTACAGGAACTCAAATGTATTACCAAGAAGAGAACAAGTGATCCCATCTCAGGGTGGGCAAGGGACTTAAAGAGCAACTTCTCTGAAGAAGACAGGCACATGGCCTACAGATATATGAAAAATGCTCATCATCCTTAGTCATGAGAGAAATGCAAATCAAAACTACTTTGAGATATCATCTAACTCCAGTAAGATTAGCCCACATCACAAAATACCAAAATCAGAGATGCTAGTGTGCTGGTCTGGAATACTTCTACACTGCTGGTAGGAATGCAAACTAATACATTCCTTTTGGAAAGATGTCTGGAGAACACTTAGAGAACTAAAAATAGACCTGACATTTGATCCTTCAATTCCTCTACTAGGTAAATATCCAGAAGACCAAAAATCACACTACAATAAAGATATTTGTATCAGAACGTTTATTGCAACCCAATTCATTCTTGATTCATTGCCAAATCATGGAAGAAGCCCAAGTGCCATTGACCCACAAATGGAGAAATAAATTGTGGTATATTTACAGCATGAAATATTATGCAGTCTTAAAGAAAGATGGAGACTTTTCCTCCTTCATGTTTACATGGATGGAGCTGGAACATATTATTCTTAGCAAAATATCTTAAGAATGGAAAAAATGTATCCAATGTATTCAGCCATACTTGGAAACTAATATATAGCTTTCATATGAAAGCTATAACCCAATTATACCCCAAGAATATGGGGAAAGGGGAGAGGGAAGGAAGAGGAGGGGGAAGGATTGGTGGAAGGAGGTTGATTGGTGGGGCCACGCTTTTGTTTCATCTTACAAGTGTACATGTGAAACTGTCAAAATGTAGATTATAAATGTCTTAACACAATACCTAAGAAAATGCCATGAAGGCAATGTTGACCAGTTTGATGAAAATATTTCAAATTGTATGTAAAACCAGGACACTCTACCACATGACTGCATCAATGTACACAGCTATAATTTAATTAAAAGTAAAGAAAAGAAAAGAGAATATGATCATTGTCCCTAATTATTAGAGAAATGCAAACCAAAACAATCCTGAGATATTTCTTATCTCCAGTGAAAATCACACTATCTCAAACCTGTAGATGTTGCCAAGGATGCAGAGAGAAGGGAACTCTTTTATGATGCTGGTGGCACTACAACTAATACAACCTTTTTGGAAATAAGTATGGAGAATCCACAAAGAACTCAAGGTAGACCTCACATTTGATCCTGCAATCCCATTATTAGGCTCCTACCCAGAAGGAAAAAAATGCCACATGAGTACGTGCACTAAACAATTTATTGCAGCTCAATTTACAATGACCAAAATATGAAAACAGTCTCAAATCTCACCAACCAGGAATGGATTAACAAGCTGGGGTATATGTATGCCATTAGTGTTATTCAGCTACAAATAAAAGATGGAGACTTTACATCTTTTTTATTAACTTGGATGGAGTTGAAACACCTTCTTAGCAAAAAATCACATGATTGGAGAAGCAAGTATCTAATTACTCAATTCTGATATGAGGACAATTAATGACCTAGTGCATAATGTGGGGTTGGGTATGGTAAGAACGGAGACAAGAAAGGAAAGAGTGTGTGGGAGGTCATGGGGTGTGGGGCACCTATTTTGGGTGTAACACAAGTATAAGCTGCTCTTTAACAAATGCAATCAAATTAACCTGTTTCTCTGTACCCTCAATGAATCCTCAACAATATAAATAATTAAATAAATAAATAAATAAATATAGTTCCATTTTCTAACAGAGTTTAACAACCACAAAAAATTACAAAGCAGTCAAGAAAAAGGCTCAGATATAACTACCCACTGAGAAACACTTAAAATTTGAATTGTCTCCTTTGAGTCAGAAATCCTCCACCCAATTTTAAGGGAGTGTATAAACTGTGTAACTCATAAGACATTACAGGAATTCCTTGATAAGGCAAGGTGTTGAATTTCTATCTAATGCCTAAAAACAAACTTCTTTATAAAGCCCCCCCCAAAAAATGGGAAAAGAGCCCCTTACTAGAACAAGAAAACGTCAAAATCTTTTTTGCCTATTAAAAAAAAATTAAAACCCAAGAAACAATAAAACAAAACAAAGCATAAACCTAATGACTGTTCTCACACTGGGCGTTTGAAATTTGAACAAACCCTTTTATTTGTTTATCCAAGAAAAATAATAAGAAGTATTACAGTATTAACTCACACTTTAAAAACTTATGAACAACCTGTAACCTATTTCACTGAACAACTAAATATAATTTTAAAAGGATGAACAAATTGAGTAGAATTGCTATTATTTGTAATATGCTTAGAAAACCATAATGTGTTATCTGTTTTTACAATACATTATGTGTTACCTATACTACAACAGAAAAGTAGTATTAGTGAACATCTGGTCTAGTGGGTAAATATCAGACTATTTTGTCAGATAATAATAATATAACTTTAAAAGCAGATTCTAATTTGGAACCTGCCATCTTTCTACTTATAGACTTAGTTCCCAATAAAGGATTGTATTTAATTATCAAAAAGTATATTGGAGGAAACTAAACTTAATTTATTATCCCCTGTGAAATGCAAATAAGACATTTTTATCAATAAAAAACAGCTTAAGAAAGAATGGATAACACAAAACTGGGTATAATGTGGTTGCCAATCAACAATAATTAAGAAACAAAAACTACTTGTTGGAATATCTGCCCAAAAGATTCAATAGATTACATTAAACAGGCCCCTATATCACAGATAAACAAACACCACATTTATACAGATTTTAAATAACGTTTTATCATAGAACATTTTCTTATTTTGAAAGAACAAGGATGTCTTATTCCTAAAAAATAGAAATTATGTTATGAATCCCTGGAAATTTTCATTGTTTGCTATTAATTGTTGACACATTTTCCAGATAATTTGAAGTTTATATAAGCAGGACTAAATTGACACTGAAATCACTAAATCTCTTTTATATTTTTATTTGTATTTATTTTTTATTAAATTATGGCTGTGTATATTAATACTATCATGGGGTACAGTGTGTTGTTTCTATATACAATTTGAAATACTTTCATGCACCTGGTTAACATAATCTTCACACCATTCATTTAGTAATTGTGTTAAGACATTTATATTCTACATTTAGAAAGATTTACATGTACCCTATTCAGACAAACCATAGACATGATCCCACCAATAACTCTCCCTCCACCTATCCTCCCACTTCCTCACCCCTTTTCCCCTTTCCCCATTTATTGGGCTAAAGTTGGGTTATAGCTTTCCTATGAAAACTATAAATTAGTATCATAATAGGGTTGAGTACTTTGGATATTTTTTTCTTCTATTCTTGAGATAATTTGCTAAGAATAATATTTTGCAGCTCCATCCATGTAAATGTAAAGGAGATAAAGTCTCAATCTTTCTTAAGGGCTGCATAGTATTCCATGGTGTACATACACCACAATTACTTTTTTTGAGACAGAGCTCTCAAGCTATCCCCCTGGGTAGAGTGCCATGGCATTATAGCTCACAGCAACCTCCAACTCCTGGGCTCAAGCAAGTCTCTTGCCTCCGCCCCCCAAGTAGCTGGGACCACAGGCGCCCGCCACAACACCCGGCTATTTTTTGGTTGCAGCCATCATTGTTGTTTGGCGGCCCAGGCTGGGGATTCAAACCTCCTACCTTAGGTGTACGTGGCTGGCACCTTAGCCGGTTGAGCTATAGGCGTTGAGCCCATATACCACAATTTATTGATCCATTCATGGGTCGATGGGCAATTGGGCTTCTTCCATGACTTTGCAATTATGAATTGGCCAATGAACATTCTGGTACAAATATCTTTATTGTAGTGTTATTTTTGGTGTTTGTTTATCTGTGATATAGGGGTCCATTGAATCTTTTGGGCAGATATTCCAACAAGTAGGTCTTGTTTCTTAATTATTGTTGATTGGCAACCATGTTATACCCAGTTTTGTGTTATCCATTCTTTATTAAGCTGTTTTTTATCGATAAAAAGTGTCTTATTTGGGTTTCACAGGGAAAAATAAATTTGGTTTCCTCCAATATACTTTTTGATAAAAAAATATACTTTTTGATACTTTTTTGTTATTTTTTTTATATACCTAACAGAGGAATTATAGGATCAAATGATAGGTCTATTTTTAGTTCTCTAGGTGTTCTCCAGATAAATTTCCAGAAAGAATGTATTAGTTTGCAATCCCATTAGCAGTGTATAAGTATTACTTTTCTCCACGCCAGCATCTGTGATTTTGGGATTTTGCAGTATGGACTAATTTTACTGGTGTTATGTGATATTTCAAAGTAGTTTTGATTTGCATTTCTCTGATAATTAAGAATGGTGATCATTTTTTCATATATTTGTAGGTCATGCACCTCTCTTCTTCAGAGAAGTTTCTCTTCAAGTCCCTTGCCCACCCTGAGATGGGATCACTTGTCCTCTTCTTGGTAATACATTTTAGTTTTCTGTGGATTCTGGTTATTGAACCTTTGTCAGAGACATAACTAGCAAATATCTTCTCTCATTCTGATGGCTGTCTGCTTGTATTACTTACTGTGTTCTTTGCTGTACAGAAACTATAATTTGATAAGGTCTCAATAGTGTATTTTTGATGTCCTCCTCTCCTCATAAAATATTTGCCCAGGCAGACTACTTCAAGAGATTTTCCTACACTTTCTTCTAGCTTATTTATAGTTTCAGGTCTTAAATTTAAATCTTTAATCCAGTGAGAGTCTATCTTGGTTAGTGGTAAAAGGTGTGCATCCAGTTTCAGTCTTTGATAGGTTACAAGGCAGTTTGATGAGGACTTTTTGTTAAAAAGGGAATCTTTTCCCCACTCAATGTTTTTAATTGGCTTGTAAAAGATCATATAGCAGTAAGTAGCTGGGTTCATCTCTTGGTTCTCTATTCTGTTCCATACATCTGCCTCTGTGTTTTTGTGCCAATACCATGCTGTTTTGGTCACTATGAATTTATAGTATAGTCTGATGTCTGGTAGCATAATTCCTCCTGCTTTATTTGTGTCTGAATGATTTCTTGGCTATTTGAGCTTTTTTCTGATTCCATATAAAATGAAGTTATTTTTGAGATCTTTAAACTATGACAATGGAACTTTAATAGAATTTGCATTAAAATTATATATTGCTTTAAGTAGTATGGACATTTTGACAATGTTAATTCTTCCCAGCCATGAGCCTGATATGTTTTTCCATTTGTTAACATTTTCAACTATTTCTTTTTTGGAGTTTTATAGTTCTCTACATAGAGATCTTTCACATCCTTTGTTAGGTAAACTCCTAAATATTTCATCTTCTTTGGCACTACTGTAAACAGAATAGAGTTTTTGACTATTTTTTCAGCTTGACTGTTGCTGGTATATATAAAGGCTACAACTTATGAGTATTAATATGTAACCTGAGACACTGCTCTGCTCCTTGATCACTTCTAAAAGTTTTGTAGTAGAATCCCTGTTTTTTTCCTGGTATACAATCATCATCTCCTGTGAAGAGTGAAAGTTTGATCTCTTCTAATCCTATATGCATACCCTTGATTGCCTTTTATTTCCTAATTGTGACGGTTAGAACTTCCTAACTTCTACTATGTTAGAGAGCAATGGAGACAATGAGAAAACTTGCCACATTCCTGATATTAGTGGAAATGATTTCAATTTAACTCCATTTCAGTATGATATTGGCTGCAGGTTGCTGTAGATGGCCTCTATCAATTTGAGAACTGTCTCTTCTATGCTAATTTTCTTAAGTTTTCTGATGTGAAATGATGATGAATATTATCAAAAGCTTTTTCTACATCAATTGAGAGAATCATATGGTCTTTGTTTTTTAATTTGTTTATGTGATGAATTATATTTACAGATTTACATATGTTAAACCAGCCTTGAGATCCTGGGATAAAACCCAATTGATCATGGTGTATCGTGTTTGTTTGATGTGTTGTTGGATTCTGTTTATTAGGATCATGTTGAATATTTTTGCATCAGTATTCATTAGTGATATTGGTGTGTAATTTTCTTTCTTTGTTGGGTATTTTTCTACTTTGGGAATCAAGGTGATGTTTGCTTCATAGAATGTGTTGGGCAGTATTCTGTCTTTTTCTATATTTTCTAAAAGGTTAAGTAGTATAGGTACTAGTTCCTATTTAAAGGTTTGGAAGAATTCTGACATGAAGCCATCTGGTCCCAGGCTTTTCTTTTTAGGGATATTTTGTATAGTTAATGCTATTTTAGAACTTGATATAGGTCTGATCAACATTTCCACTTGATTCTAGCTAAGTATTGGAAGGTGGCATGCTTCCAAGTATTGGTCAATTTCCTACAGAATTTAATATTTCTGACAATAAACTTTCTTGTAGTATTCATGAAGGAGTTTTTGTATTTCTGAAGAGTCTGATGTTATTTTCATCCTTAATATTTCTGATTGATGAAATTCGAGATTAAACCTTTTTTTTTCTCAGTTAGATTGGCCAAAGATTTATCTCTTTATTGACCTTTTCAAAAACCAACTTTTTGATTTATTGATCTGTTGTATAATCCCTTTGTTTTCAATATCATTTAATTCTGCTCTAATTTTGGTTGTTTCTTTTCTTCTACTTTGTTTCAGATTGGAGTGTTCTTCCTTTTCCAGTTTCTTGAGATGTCCCATTCATTTGTTAATGTCCTCTATCCATTTTCTTGAGGAAGGTTTGCAGTGCTATAAACTTCCCACTTAGAACTGCCTTAGAAGTTTCCCAGAGGTTCTGATAATTCATATCATCATTATTGTTTTGTTCCAAAATTTGGTAATTTCCTTCTTGATCTCGTCTCTGACCCACCTATCATTGAGCATAACATTATTTAGCTTCCACATTTTTGTATAGATCTTAAATTCCTGTTGTTACTGAGTTCAACTTTTATTCCATCGTTGTCTGAGGAAATGCAATAGATAATTTCTATTCTTTTAAATTTGCTGAGGTTAGACTTCTTACCTAAGTTCTGGTTGACTTTGAAGTATGTTCCAGGAGCTGATGAGAAAAAATGTGTATTCAGTTTTGTTAGGATGAAATCTTCTGTAGATGTCCATTAAATCTAAATGCTGAATAGTTAAGTTTAAATCTAAAATTTCTTTGCTAAGCTTCTTGTTGAAGGATCAATCCAACATTACCAAAGAAGTATTACAATCTCTGATTATGATGGAGCTGGGAGCATTCAAGTTGTTCATGCCTATTACAGTGTCTCTTGTAAATTGAGGTGCATTCTGGTTGGGTGCATAAATATTCATAATAGAAATCTTATCATATTGAGTATTACCCTTAACAAATATAAAGCAGCCATTCTTTTCTTTGCTAACTTTTGCTGGTTTAAAGCCTATTGTACCTGCAAATAAAATTGCAACCCCTGCTTTTTTCTGCTTTCCATTTGCCCAGAATATAGATGACCATCCCTTCACCCTATATTTTCTTTAAGGTAAAAAGAGATTCTTGTATGCAACAAATATCTGGCCTGAGTTTTTCTATCCATTCAGCCAGCTTGTGACTCTTTAGAGGGCAATTTAAGCCATTCACAGTGATTGAGAATATTGATAAACCTGGTATAATTTTGGGTATTGATTTTTTTGAAAGTCCAGTGTACATCTTTAATCCTTTGGCCACTGTAGAAATTGGATTTTGATCAAAATTTTTTCTGTGAGTTTACTTTTGTGCTGAAGGATTGCACTGGTCATTATGGAGAATAGGTCTGAGAATATCCTGGACATCTGGTTTAGCTATGGCAAATGTCTTCAACATGTGAATGTCATTCAAGAATTTAATTTATCCATCATAAATAAAATTCAGTATAGCTGGATACAGGAACCTTGGTTGGAAGTTATTTTGTTTTAGGAGATTAAAAGTCAATGACCATCCTCTTCTAGCCTGAAAATTTTCAGCAGAGAGATCTGCAGTCATTCTAATATTCTTCCCCTTGTAGGTTAAGGTTTTCTTATGTATAGCTCCTTTCAGAATTTTCTCTTTCGTATTTACTTTAGTGAAGTTGCTTATGATGTGCCTGGGAGATGTGTTGTTCAGGTTGAGTCAATTTGGGGTTCTGAAACTTTCTGCTATCTGAATTTCAGAATATCTAGGAATGTCTGCAATGTTCTCTTTCATAATTTCATGACAAAGAGACTCTATGCTTTGTGAAGCAAATTTATCACCTTCAGGGATTCCTATAAGGTGAATATTAGTTTCTTAAAATTATTGCAGAGCTCTCTGAGAGGTGGATTCATTTTTGCTCTCCATTTCTTTTCATCCATGAGTGCTTGGATGCATTCAGAAGCTTTGTCTTCAATGTCAGAGTACCTTTCTTCTGCCTGCTCCATACTGTTATCAAAGGATTCTACTATATGTTTCAGATCTTTGAGGGCTGCAACCTTTTGCTTCAGTGTGTCAAAATCTTTGGTCATTTTATCTTTGAAATCATTGAGTTCTTAAAACAGCTTTTGAATAATTTGAAATTATAATTCCCTTTTTTTCCCTCCAATCTGTTGATCTTATTTGCTATCTAGATTCTGAACTCGATTTCTGACATCTCTTTATGGATGGGATTTTCAATTTCATCTTCCCCATCCTTCCTTGAGGGAGTTGATCTACTCTGGTTTTCCAGGTTATCAGAGTTTTTTCTTCTGATTCCACCCCATACTGTATTTGCTGATGAATGTCCAAAACTATTCTGCCAGTGTCTGCCACTGGAGAAGATGCTAACTTTTTCTGGTTTTCCAAGAGACAGGGCATTCATGCCTGGAAAAGTGTCAGCAGTGTGAGCCTTATTTTTCTGCTGTTATGGCTGCTGCTCTTCACTTGGGGTGCCACTGCTGCAGTGTGGTTCCCTCTCATGTCTATCCTCTCACAGTTCCTGAACCCCTGAACCTGGAATGCCAGAACGCATGGCTTAATCAGTCCTTGGTCCACCCTTCCAGAGTGCCTGGGGAGTAGGGATTCAACAGGTAGCTATGCAGGGAATGGAATAGCTGGTTGGATAAGTCCTCAGTGGACACCACAGGGAGCCTGGGTAGTGGGAGAGAAACAGGCAGCTGTAAGGTGAATGTGGGGCTCAAGTCATTCTCTGACTGCAGGGCTGGGACAGGGGCTTGGACCCACAGGGGAAAAGGGAGTCTGCTCTTGGGTCTCCTCTCATTGTCTATGCAGGCAAAAGGGGAACGGTGGACTGGAAATTCAAAATGGCAGTGAAAATAATAGTTATATTTTTCTGCTTGGTTAGAGCATGTTCAGAGTCTCAGCAGGGTCCCTCCAGGGGAGTAGACTTCACTGTCTGTAGTTCTCACATGTGGGGTGAGATAATAGATTCTCAGTTTATAGCTTACCTGTAGGAGCAGATGAAGAGAAAACAAAAGAAAACTACAACTTTCCTGGGGGAAGGAGATGGACACTTTTCTTTTGGGATGTATTATGTACCTGCACATTGATTTCTAGGAGTCGCACCTTGCCTAAGTAGAGGTGTCCTGCAGATATCACATTTGTCTCTTCGCTGATCTCCCTAGTCTTCAATTTTGTTGGGTGTTCTCTGGACTTTATCCTTCCCTCTGAATGGGAACTTCTGTCAGAGGCTGTTACCTCTTGGCCATCTTGCCCCTCCCCCACAAAATCTCTTCTAAAGAAAATTTTTCCTATTTTTTTTTTAATATGACAGTGAAGCTTTAATACACTTTGCATTTCATTATTCATTGCTTTGGGTAGTATGGACATTTTAACAATGTTGATTCTTCCCAGCCATGGACATGGTATGTTTTTTCATTTGTTAACATCTTCAGCTATTTCTTTCCTTTTTTAAAAAATTAAATGATAGCTGTATACATTAATGCAAACATGGGGTACAGTGTAGTGTTTTCATATACAATTTGAAATATTTTCATCAAACAGGTTAACATAGACTTTGTGTCATTTACTTAGTTATTTTGTTAAAGCATTTATAATATAGTTCTAGAAAAGTTAACTTGTACCCTTGTTAGACAGACCATATTGATGAACTTTCCAGTCACCCTCCCACCACCCAGCCACCCTTTTTCCCTCCCCTCCCTCAGCACTTTCCCATATTCTTAGGCTAGAAATAAGTTGTAGCTTTCATTTGAGAACTTTAAATTAGTTTCATAATAGGGCTGTGTATATTGGTTACTTTTTTCCCCATTCTTGTGATACTTTGTTAAGAAGAACATTTTCCAGTTCCATTCACATAACATAAAGGAGGTAAAGTCTCCATCTTTCTTTATGGCTGCATAGTATTCCATGTTGTACATATACCACAGTTTACTGATCCATTCGTGGATTGATGGGCACTTGGGCTTCTTCCATGATCTGGAAATGATGAATTGGGCTTCAATAAACATTCTGATACAAATATCTTTATTTTAATGTGATTTTTTATCTTCTGGGTATATAAATAATAAAGGGATTGTAGGATCGAATGGCAGGTCAATTTTTAGTTCTCTAAGTGTTCTCTCCAAAAGGAATGTATTAGTTTGCATTCCCACCAGCAGTGTATATGAGTTCCTTTTTCTCCACATCCATGCTACGATATCTGGTTTTGGGACTTTCTGATATGGGCTAATCGTACTTGAGTTAGGTGATATCTCAAAGTAGTTTTGACTTGCATTTCTCTAATGATTAAAGATGGTTAGCATTTTTTCATATATCTATATGCCAAATGCTTATCTTCTTTGGTGAAATTTCTCTTCAAGTCCTTTGCCCACCCTGTGATGGGATCACTTGTTTTTGTTGTTGTTGTTGTTGTTTGTTTGGTTTTTTTTTGTTAATGCATCTAGTTCTCTTTGGATTCTGGTTATTAAACCTTTGTCAGAGACATAGCCTGAAAATGTTTTCTCCCACTCTGAGGGATATCTACACACTTTACTTCCTGTGTTATTGGCTGGGCAGAGGCTCTTTAGTTTGATCAGGTCCCAATAGTATATTTTTGATGTTTCAATTGCCCATGGAGTCCGTCTCATAAAAAATTTACCCAGGCCAATTTATTCAAATGTTTTCCCTGCACTTTCTTCTAGTATTTTTATGGTTTCATGTCTTAAATTTAAGTCCCTAATCCAGTTAGAATCTATTTTAGTTAATAGTGAAAAGTGTGGATTCAGTTTCAGTCTTCTACAGGTCACCAGCCAGTTTTCCCAGAACCATTTGTTAAATAGAAAATCTTTTCCCCACTCAATTATTTTAATTGGTTTATCAAAGTGAGGTAATGATTGGTAGCTGAATTCATCTGTTGGCTTTCTATTTCTTTCCATACTTCTATCTCTCTGTTTTTGTGCCAATACCACACCGTTTTAAGCACTATCAATTTATAGTATAGTCTGAGGTCTAGTAGCATGATTCCTCCAGCTTTGTTTTTATTCCTGAGTAATGTCTTGGCTAGTCAAGGTTTTTTCTGATTACATATAAAGCAAAGTATTATTTTCTCAAGATGTTTAAAGTATGACAGTGGGACTTTAATGGGGTTTGCATTCAAATTGTATATTACTTTGGGTAATATGGACATTTTAACAATGTTGATTCTTCCTAGCCATGAACACTGTATATTTTTCCATTTGTTAACATTTTTGAGTGTTTCTTTTCATAGAGTTTCATAGTTCTCTTTATATAGTTCTATCACATTCTTTGTTAAGTATACTCCCAAATATTTCAGCTTCTTTGGCACTACTACAAACGGGATAGAGTCATTGACGATTTTTCCAGCTTGGCTGAGGTATATATAAAGGCTGCAGATTTATGAGTTCTGATTTTGTCTCCGGATACATCACTTTATTCCCAGATCACTTCTAAGAGTTTTTTAGTTGAATCCCTGGTGTTTTTCAGATACACAAACATCATCTGCAAAAAGTAAAAGTTTCATTTCTTTTCTTGCTATATGGATACGCTTAATTGTCTTTTCTTCCTGAATAGAGGTAGCTATAACTTCCATTACAATGTTAAACAGCAATGGGAACAATGGGCAACGTTGCCTGGTTCCTGATCTGAGTGGGAATGATTTCAATTTAACTCCATTGATTACAATATTGGCTGTGGGTTTGCTGTAAATCGCCTCTAACAGCTTAAGAAATCTTCCTTCTATACCAATTTTCTTAAGTGATCTGATCATAAAGGGATGCTGGATATTATCAAAAACTTTTTCTGTATCAATTGAGAGAAACTTTGTTGTGTGATTTGTTTATGTGATGAATTACATTTATAGATTTAGGTATGTTAAACCATCTTTGAGTTCCTGAGATAAAACCTACTTGGTCGTGGTGTATAATTTTTCTTATGTGTTGCTGGATTCTGTTTGTTAGGGTCTTGTTGAATATTTTCACATCAATATTCATTAATGATATTGATCTATAATTTTCTTTTCTTGTTGGGTCTTTTCCT